>JAPYZL010003797.1:0-11883 GCA_030522825.1 Platygaster orseoliae | reverse complement strand
TTCTGACCGCATTGGATCTGCAAGAGTTTCAGAATTACTTCAGCTGATTCATGATTACAGGCTAAAAGAATCATACCCGAACGTAGAAATTTCATTCCAAATTTTTTTGACGATGCCCGTTACTATAGCTACGTGTGAACGTAGGTTCAGCAAACTAAAACTTATCAAAAATTATTTAAGGTCAACTATGGGTCAGGAAAGATTGTCAAATTTAGCGATTTTATCGATCGAATATGAAGTCAGAAAAGAAATCGAATTTGATGATATAATTGATGAATTTGCAGCAATAAAGTCTCGGAAAATTCATTTATAATTTTATGAAACAACTTGATTCTGAGAAAAAATTTTTTTCATTCAACAGCTGTCGAGTAGTTTTAACTTTGTGTTTGTAAGATTTTTGATAAATAAATACATGCTCATTTTTTACCAGGCACTTTATTAGTAGAAAGTTTTTTATTTCGGGGGGGGGGGGCGAATATTTGATTTCGCCTCAGGCGCCAGAGAAGCTTGCTACGGCTCTGAACACGACCTACGACGCAACGCTCCGATTAGTTCGAGTAAAACAACGAAGAGACAGAGAAAAAAAATAAGGAGCTGCATTATGCACTCGAAAATGACGTCCGGCGAAAGCGTCACGTAGCTCCTGGGGAAAAGGGAGCTGCTCGTGAGACGTGAATCGAGAGTAAGACGGGGCCAATCGACTTTCTATGGGGTCCTAATGTCACTTCCTCGGACGTATCACAAGTTAATTTACTATAGTGAAATTTGGAACACTAGGGAAATAGATAATATCCGTCCTTGGTGGAAAAAGTGAATTTCATATTTAAAAAAAAATTTTTTTTCTACTTTGGTAAAACTGCATATGATTTCGGCGGTTGCTAGAAAATCACACTGACAAGGAAACCCTGCCAAGTGTTACCTCTACTTTGAGCCCAGAAATTTTTATGAAGTAGGTGATAAAAAATATTCGACACGTGTCTTAGCTTTTTCTCGGGTGAACTTTCGTTTTCGGTGTATGAATTTTCAAAAATTACATATGGGAGAAAAAAATATTGTAATTATTACAATACTGTATAGTAAACAGGAATCACTCAGACATATTGTACTTTTTGCCAGATAATATAGTAGTTTTTGCAACACCATATTGTAAATATTGTCAAATGATATTGTAGCAACAAATATATTTTGTTGTAAAAAATATTTAAATTTTTACTACATATCAATTTTACTGCACAACATTGAAATAATTGAAAAAATAATTACAAAATTTGTAATATTACTGTAAAACTTGTTATATTCTAGTTATATCGATTTTTTTATCCGTTTTTTTTACTTTGGTTTTTTTGATTTTTTCTTATTTTTTTATTTTTTCATGTCAATGTGGCCGAAGTTGAAAATTTGCAGAATGGAAAACGCACCGTTGGAGTTCTCGCAAAATTGAGCGTGAATGCGAAGCGAATGGTCGAGGCTACGTAATAAATGCGCGCTCGGGCAATACGAGTAAACAGCACGATGTCGTGCGTAATAGTGTACGCGGAGAAAAAAAAGTGCACCATCGATACGGGGCTTCTTCCCTCTCCTGTTGAGTTAAAGGCCGTTTCCCCGCGTGTTTCGTATATACGTGCAAACGCGTACCAAGGCGAGTAAAATATTCTCGCCGGCTCGCCAGAACAGCTTTCTGCAGAATACTAATTGTTTTTGACGTCGAAGACGACATTCCAGAGTTCAAAGGAATCCACGCATTCAATTTTGCAATCCGAAAAGAAAAAATTTGCACAGATCAAGATGACCTCGTATAGAAAATAGAAAAATTTCCCGTGGAGAAAACGTGATTTTCTTCACGTTGGATGAGTAACGTTTGCCTTGTTTTGCTAATTTTGAATTTTATTTATATTAACTTTAAATATAATAATATTATAAATAATAAATTTTTTATAATAAAATTCAAAAATCATTTTTTGTATGCGAAATACAGCGAAATTGACATATGCAAACCTTATTCCGGGGGGTGGGGTGAAACTACCCTCAAAACCGTTTTTCCGCCAATAAGAAAAAATACGTGTTCTTTTGATTTATGTCTTCTACAAAATATCCAAAAACTATGAAAATCGGAGGGGAACACTTCGCATACCTTCCTTGTAAGTCACAAACCCCAAAGCTAATTTTCAGAAAATTCCAAAGAAAAAAACACTTAAACTATAGTACAATGTAAATTGTATTTTGCAAATGTATATTTTATTGTATGATGTAAAGTATTCTCATAATTATTTAAATTTTAATATTGATGAACAAATAATTTCATTACCTAATTTGCTCTGAGTGATCATATCTCGTCTTATTTATCAATTATCCTATGAAACAGAGCATAGATTTTTTCTTTATCAAAACTTATATTATTATATTGATTTTACGATACTTCAAATATTAAAGAACGATCTTTTGTTTTCAAAAGTCCTTGAAGTCCTTTTTACCGTTCAATAAAAATTTTCCACAGACTTTCGATGAGTATGTTTGGCAATGAAATTTACGGTCTCGCGTATGGGAAAGATAAGAATTAACGACCGTGGCTGCTTTCGCGACGTTTTATCAGTAAACTCTGATTTCCCTCTCTCCCTAAAACGAGGGTGATAAGAATCTTGCTCTGCATCGCAAAGGACCGAGTATACCAACCCTGGGATAAGGGATTTTGTACAGTCATGCGTAATGTCGTTAAAGTACTATTCGCACGATTCACATAAAAACCTCTACAAGAAAATTTTCCTTTGATTTATTTCTTAACCTACACAATTGTGTTTCCATCCATTACTTTACTTGTTCCAGTGTGATGATTGAAAACAAAAAAATTAATGAAATATAAAAACTGTCGAAACGTTTCAAAATAGATCGTGGTTGCTCTATGAAATTCGTAAGTAGTGTCACGTGCGTATCAGTTGTACACATGCATCAACAACACGTTGAGTGAATGCGCGATATTACTGAGTAGCTTGCTGAACATGGCAAACGAACAGCTTGTTTTTAAGCCAACTTAATGGTCATTTATAAGTCATGAAAAACCTGTACCTGATTTGACTATTTTTCTTTCAATTTCGCAATACGCGCGAAGGAAGCAGAATGATTGTCATAACCATATAAATAGTAGGATCTGTGTCATCTATATTTATGGTTAGTAGAACCTTTCTCTTCAAAACTTTGGTGGGTCCATATTTTACTAAATCAATGGTTGCTGTAACCAAACCAGTTTTGTGCAGAATAAGCTTTAGCATGGATTTCTAGGCTTATTGAATGAAATTCGTAATTAACGGAACTTGAAAAGGAATGGAAGTACGGATTTGGTTTCTGTTTTTATGGCTTGTAAATGACTTGTAGGATTGCCTTAATAAGTAGTCGACCTCGTTTTGGACGGAAAGGGCTTTGCTGATCCTCCCGTCTCTTAACGCGCTAGCGCATACGTCCATACGTGCAACGCACTTTACGTCCGGTACAAAGCGCAAAGCGCCCAATTTTGACTCTTGCCCTTTCAATGTACCATTTGGATTATGCAACCCATTTGTCAGCTCGCAAATGGATTCGTGTCGTTGCATAACGCAACGAATTTGTGCCGCGTATGATCAGAAAATTCGCGGCCCTTTCACTGGATACACAAAGACAAATCACGCAATTGAAAATTCGCTTGTAAAACAAGATAAAACGCTAATAACTACATATTTTGAAATCAAAACGAAGCTGAAAATACATTCAAAGAAGTTGAAATGAATACGAGCTTTCAACTCGGGTCGTCCTTGATATTTTCGAAATTCGTGAACCAGCTAATATCAGATTTTGAATATCTGAACTATTGAAATTCAGAAATCTGTAATTGCCAATTTTTCTTCTTTGCGTTAGATGGGTTCGTGACTCTTCTAGAACCTCATTTCTCTTCGTTCTGTTTGTTTGATTTGATACGTCATTTTTATTCCACGAGCAGCGCATTCCACTCGCATGAATGAACACCTTTTTCCGATTACCCGTATATTCCAACATTTCCCACGAGGAATCCAAGTATAAGTTTCTTTCATTTGTTGGTATAAAATGTAAAATCGAAATTTTATGTATCTGAAGAATTTCACAACGGAATATTTCAGTTTTCAGAGTAGGATCCTGTAAATCATAAAAATATATTGTCAAAAAATTTCGGAATCGAAAAACAGTCGAAAAGTAAATATTTCATTTCGCTTGAGAATCGAAGAGTTTCGAAAATTGATATTCTATCGAATATACAAACTATAGTCATTTTATTTTACTTCGAGAACTCGGCACTCGATGCGATTTCTAATGAAGCGTTAGAAAGTGATCGCACGAAACGCATCGAAATTTCATATTACCCACTTTCTCCGCGTGAAAAACAAGCAAATAATAAATATAACCTCGTGGTTATCTGCAGCGTTTGCGATCCTAATAAAGCCTCTAATACCGTAAATCGCCGGATTTATCTCGGCCGCGTCCTCGCAGATATTTGCACACTTTTATCTTGCCGAAAAGATAAATGACGCATTTTTCGCCAGAACTTTATCTTTTACCACGAGAACTAATAGATTTCACCTCAAACTTTTCCATGACTTGTCTTGAAATTATCCAACAATACTTGTATATTTGTAATTTGACATTTGTAAATTTACAGTAATAATATGCTGTTGCTTGTAATAATTTTTTTCTCGATACAAATCTCATTGTGAATGAAAGGCAGACTGTTTTTTATGAATGTAGGTTTTTTTCACGAAGCGGGGAGTTGAATATTTATTGTCTATAAGCCGATGGGATATAGGGATGGTTGGGAATGCGACAATAATTGGAACTGTCGCAGCTTTCAAGTGACAGGGAAAAAAAAGCGGATAAATCACGCTTTCTGGGAGTAATAACTTTGCTCCCTATTCGCTTCTATCCTTGTGTCAAGTGCTTTTTGAAGCTTTTAGAAGTTATTTGAATCCGACGTGTCTTTTTTTTTAATATACTACAGTGTTTTTGTTGTTAGAAGAAGAATAATCAAGTCAAATTCACATTCTATACATTAGAAAATCTATTTTGTTACTGTGAAATCACACTTGTCCCACATTTGCATGGATGATATAATTTTTGAAGGCGCGGTTTAATCGCAAATGACACGCTGGACAATGCAGTAATGAACGGACTGCACTATTACACCGAACGGTTAGGGCGTATCAAAAGATGTACAGTTATTTTGCAGCGTTGATTTTATCCGAGTCGACTTAGCGTCGTTATTTCTATTATATTCCTCATGATTTCCAATTATTAAACGCATTTTTTAGTAGCGTCGTGAAAAAGGAATTTTTACTGAATTCTTCAGTGTCTGTATACTTTGAAGTACAGTAACTGTTCAGTAAACTGCTTCAGCAATATTTTTTTCTCTTAGCGTTTATCGCTGTAGAACATTAGAAATTAGAAGTCAAATCTGACGCTGGAAATACTAAATCAGGGATTATTATCGTAAGAGTTGAGATTGTTACAAGCGAAAGCCGGGCTTATAAATTGGTCCTGTAACTGCACTTCTGCGTGGGCATCGTAATATAATGTCTTCGTTATTCGATTACGAAGCGTGAGTAATGCGACACACTCGTATCTTCACAGATCTTGCTTTAAATATATGAATCATCTCGGGAACGAGGAAAAATTCGTCAGTACGTAGACGAATCATAATTGTACTTGAAAGACGTCTCAAGAAAATGTGGAAACATTCCTGTAAAGTAAAAAATAAATTCTGCAAAATAAAAAATGAAAATTGGTAGACTGGGCGATGTAAAATCATGAGAATGCAAGGGAAAAAAAATTATTTTAGAAGATCGATTATATGGTCGGGATCAAAGATACATTGAAAAAGAAGACGAGTTCTGTAGGGGAATTAAAATTACAAAGACTTTCGAAGAGGTATTTCGGTTACTTCAACGGTTGCTCGAGATAGACAAGGCATGAATAGTAGAACTGCACAAGGGTAAACCTGCTTTTCCTCTATTCTTATTTATCACTTTTTTTCTTATAGCAAGTATCGCTTTCAATTTTCAGATCAAACATCATATTCACTTACAACTCGACGCATTAAATTACAAGCTTACACGTGCAAAAAAATATCAGGAGGAAATATTCGTTACATTACAAAGATGTTGAAATTGAGTGTCATTCTTACGAAATATTTTCTCGTATATTTCGAGATGAATATGAGTAATTTTGTGTTTTTCTTTTTCAATCAGAGCAATAAACAATTTGTTTTTATTTTTCTGTCATAATATTTGAAGAAAAAAAATTTTCATCCTTATAATTACAATAATCAAAAATATCAATTACAGTACAATTAGTGTAAGTGTCAATTAATATTTTTATGGCTCTTTACAATTGTCGATGACAATAATTCATTAGCATAAAGTTTGTGGTTCCCGAAAGTTAGCTTTCGTGTTTGGCATAATAACGAGCAATTAATATCTTGATGAAACATGTATTTACACTCTGAAAATATTGGTTATGTCGGGTGTTTTGGAACTGTCCAACAAAGCACATTAATTATTTCGAACTATGAAACCTTCAAACGGTAAGAAGTTTGATATGAATTTCAGGAATGATGCTATAATGAAATGAATGTATCTATAGTAAAGTTTTACATTGTCAAAGGGCTAGTTGTTCATTTGAGCAAAAGTTTTTCGTGCATCGATCATTTTAATTCGAAATGAAGCGGTTATATCAAGAATTTGCACATTTATTTTAAGGATAGCCTGTTTCTTTACAGTAAAATTAGCTACTTTATTCAATATTTTCAGAGTTATTCTTCTGTTGCTGCTTAAGAATATAATAACGTAAAATTCGTGGAAACATCGTGTAAACAGTTTAAATTGTGTGAGCATTGCATTCATTTATATATGTCTACAAGGTTACGTTATTTATATTTTGAACATAAAATCATGTGTAACCTAGAACGAGAAAAGGGACCTAAGGACCAAACTCGAAACTCGTTTGGGTCTATTTTCTAATGCCCTGGACGATTGACAAGATTTTTCACTTTGCTAGCCATACAGAAGTATTACATATACGGTAAGTAGGTCCTTTTTCTCATTACAGGTCACATAAAAATGTTTGACGTTGTAGATACCTATAAGAATCCATCATTGTCTAGTGGTTAGGATACCTGGCTCTCACCCAGGAGGCCCGGGTTCGATTCCCGGTGATGGAATTTTTTTTTTCTAATCACTGGAATTGAAAATAATTATGTCATAAGTATTTCTGACTTTTTTTGGGTGGAAAAACGTGAAGACAAACATTATTGAAAAATGAGGACTTGTTTTATAATTACGTTCATGTTTCTAGATGCATTTTTTTGCTTTTTAATTATTATTCGTAATAATAAACAGCTACAAAAAAAGATTTTTGTTAATTTAGGACTCAAAAGTATGCAAATATGTATAAATTAATAGTTTATATTTATTTTTTGAGTGTAGATATACTGAGCATGCAAATGACGTCACTTTGTTTGACTTTTTTAAGCAATGTATTTCCGTCAATTTTTGAGATATGACAAAAAGAAACACGTGTCTGACATTTTTAATAAACTAACTATAAAAAATAAGTGAAAATATATGCGAAATATAGGTCGGTATTGTTACAAGGTTCAGATTTTTTTTTTAAACATCGTTGTTCTAAAATAACGAAAAAATTTTTCCAAAGGTTGTCAATATTTCGGCAGTTTTTAGATTGGAACGTATAATTTGGCCCCGAGGATTTCCTTGGTTACTTTTCCGGCTTCCAATCATTCAATTATACTTTGATTTTCAATAACGAAAATTTCCGGGCGTACCGGAAATTTTCACTCGTTCCGTGTTTCTCCTATTCTAATTTATCAATTTTCCAGCCAATTTGCTTTTGGCGTGTATTCCGTGCGTTTTTTTACGTTTTGCACTATCCGAAAACAAAGAATTTTCGAGACTACTTACATTTCAAATTTTTTCATTTACTGTAATTGATTGTAAACTCACATGTTAATGATGTAAATATTATATAATCAAAAAAAAAAAGAAACGAAATTCTAACAATATACAAATCCAACTTTTTCCAACCATTGACAAAACTCGTGCAACGACCTTTGCCCATCACACATTCACATAACTTTCTTCTCTGAGGACAAAAACAATTTTTCCCTCAACCCTGTAAAACTTTTCAAAAGGGCAAAGTCAATGCCTTGTGAAAAGCCACAGAAAAGCTATTTGGGTAGAGTTTAAGGAAAGGGAATGGTGAGAGAGGGGAGTGGGGAGAGGGAAGATTTTTTCACGTATTTATTATTCATCGAGTTTTTGGAGCGGGCTTGAGTAAACGTCGTTGCGATTTACCGAGCAAGACGGAACAGAAAAAAAATGGGGGACATACAAAAAAGGCGTTTTTGCATGACGGACATTGTGGGCCACGTTTGCACCGGCTGCTGGGCAAACAGCCCCAGCAAGTACACATAATTTTCTACATTTTTCTTCGACCTTCTGACGAAAGAAAACTCAAAGAAAACAGTCTGGCAATGTTGGCGCTAGGATATTGTGTTTTTTCATTTTCTGTGCTGTTTTTTGTTTGAGTTTTTATTTTTAGCACTCTTTTCAAGGTAAAGATGAAACGAAGTATTTTTGAAGTAATTTATAAGAATTTACAACGCAGATGAATAAATTATGGAATTTTTTTTTGATAATAAAGCACTTTATTGTGTGCACACAATTTTTTTAATGCTGATATCGTTAGTTTATCAAAAAATATCTGACACGTTTTTTTTCTTTTTGTCATATGTCAAAAATTGACGGAAACACATCGTTTTAAAAAGTATAACGATGTGACGTTATTTTTATGCTCAGTACATATATCTATCTATAGGAAATTAAAAATTCACATATCCTTTAAAATAATCATTTTTTTTCAAAATAAAAAATACGTATCGATTTTTTTCGAATATTGTAGAGACATATCCTGCAAAACTCGATTTTTTTCCCATGCAACTTCCTAATTTGACGAAAATCAGAAAACATCAACTGTTATTTTAATATGACGATGAAAATAATAGAGCTAATGTAAATGTATGAAATTCATACGATTACAATTACAGATTATTGATTGTATCCATAATTTTTAGTGTTGATTAATAATTTTGGTAATTGAGTTTAGTACCAATTTGCTTCTCACTAGTAATAGGACCACAGTTATGACGAACTACACTAATTGTGATATAAAATGAATAAATAATAGTAATCAATAAACATATAATAAATGAAATTTCGAAAAACTCAAATTTTCGGTTACAGGAATTGCACTCATACAAATATTTAAATAATTGATAGCAAAATTTTAAGTTATTGTTTGAATAAAAAAATTTTGAACTTTTTAAATCTAATATCTACAAATGTTACAGTTAAGAACTTGAATATTTGCCATTTTTATATTGAAAATTTGATAATTTTTTTTTATGTACTTTTGTATACTTTTATACTTGGAAGCTTATTTCGCGTTCTTCAACAATAAAATCAAATTCGAAAACCATACATGAAACGTAGGAATTTCGTAGAATCTAAATTTGAAAGTATTATTGCAAAATAAAGAAATAATTTCACGCTAACTGAAAATTTGCGCGTTTCCAAATCGTGATGTAAAATTCAAGAAATTTGTGATGTATAAATCACGTTGAAAATGTGCTATTACAAAATAATTAAACATTCCAAATAACTACTAATCATTTTTTCGAAAATTGCAATTGTTATAAGGAAAATAAAAAAAATCTGCAATTGGGAATTGGAAAGAATTTCGAACTCTGATCAATGAAACAAAACAACACTGAAAAAACAATCTTGCACTTTTAGTCAGATATATTGCAAAAAGTATAATATCATTGTGCTTTTTACAATAATATTGCAATTCTTACAATATTATTGTAATTTTAATAATATTAATGCAAAACTTGCAAAAATCATTTTACTTATCACAATTTTCTATGGTAAAATCGTCATATTGTATAAATTACAATTTGTATGACAGTTTTCACCATACAATTTTGGAAATTTAAAAATTCACACTTGCAAATCGTACTATGCGAATTGTGATTTTTATTTTACTATTACAAAGAATTTAATATCTCTGTATAGTGAAACATGTAATATAATATTTAAACTTTTGAAACTTTTTTTTCAGCTTGTAAAATATGATATTTCATGTATAAAGAGAAAATATTGTACATGTAAAAATATACATGGCGAGAATTCATTGTATATAGTGAAATTTATCATAAATGTTCGAATTTTTCCAATATTGTATCTTATTTTGTCATTCAGCTTATTACTAATCTAAATTATTAAATACAATATGATATTCTAAAAAGTACGAGATCTATAGTAAAAAACGATATATGTCAAGGAATTTCTACAATATAAATATATTTATTGCTACATTATCATTTGACAATATTTACAATATGGCGTTGCAAAAACTACTATACTATCTAGCAAAAAGTACAATATGTCAGTGATTCCCATTTACTATGCAGTATTGTAATAATTACAATTTTTTTTTCACAGTGTAACATAAAAAAATGAAAAATAATCATACAATCGTGAATCTATCAAAATGATCATAAATAATCAAATCAATACTAACAATGAACTTTTTTCATCGTGAGAAGTTATGAATTTTTGAAAAAAATATTTAGCTTTTGAAATAGGTTGACCTTTTTTGGCACTAAGAGAAAAATTTAGTACTTTTGACGTATTTATGGTAAAAAGTATTAGAATATTATGAAGTTTACGAAATAATTTCAGATTTCATAATTTTCACCTTACTTATTATATAAGTTTAATATAAAAATTTTTATGTTATGTAAATTACAATATGTATGCAAGTTTTTATTAGAAAATACAACAATTTAAGTGTTCGAATGTCACTATAAAAACTGTAACAGAATTTAATATTTATTGGGAATGAAATATCGATTCAAATAAAATAAAATTTAAAATATATAACAATTATATTATTAATATAATAATTAATATAATAATTCAAATGAAATAAAATGCAATACATCTAGAGTTTTCACAACACATCTAATACTGCAATATTATTTGACTTTGTTGAAAAAATAATATAAAAAATTCAATAAATAACTAGCAGAGAGTAAAAATATATTCTAAAATCATTTAACAATGCTAAATAATTACTAGATTTTTTTTCTGAATTCTAATTGATCTTAGGTTGAATTGTTGAAATTATTGCTTGTCTGGTTCAAAAAATTCTTCAGGAATACACGAGCTATTACTAAAAAAAGACATATTTTAAAAAAATATTTTTTATGTTTTATTGAAGAAAAAATATTGTACATGTTAAAATATGCATGGTGAAAATTCATTGTATGCAGTAAAATTCACCATACATTTTTGAATTTCCCAATAAAATATATTTATTGCTACAATTTATTATACATATGGGGCATCCCATGTCAATTCGCTGGACATTATGGGCATGTGTATCATAATGAGTTCAAATTTTAGAAAATGATAAATTAACCATATTTACGTTTACTTCCAATTTTGAGCAGTTTCTGAAGGTAATTACGGAAGTTACAGCAAAACGAAATTGAAAAAACCGCATTTTTCTGTCTTTTTCTTTAATTTCTGACACCTACAGACGCAATGCGAAAAATTTGAAAAAATTCACAGAGTATCTTCGAAGTATGTGCTTTCGAAAAATATTTTCAAAACAATTTTTTCGAAAAAATACTTTTTGAAAAAAATTTTGTTTTCAAAAAAAGTCAAAATTTTGGTTGTTCCCCAAAATTTAAAAATCCGAAAAAATTTTGGAATTTACCTCAAACGATGTGGAATATTTTGAAACAAT
>JAPYZL010003737.1:0-12457 GCA_030522825.1 Platygaster orseoliae | reverse complement strand
TTGACAAAACGTCGAAACTACTGCCGGCCGTCGACGTCGAACGACACATCGAGTGAAATGTCGATTGTCGATGTCGAAGTCGACAAAACTGCAGTGACAAAAAGTGACCGATGTTGACTGTCGACAAGCATGTCCTTTTTCATATCAATATGGTTTGTAGAGCTATGATGAATCGGACTTTTGCACAGTATTTCTAGTATCTATGAACATAATGAATAAAATGTTTTACTGGTTTTATGAGTTTCGAAGTCGAGAAATTTCAAAATTTATCACGAAAAAGTGGATACCAGATCTGGTTGTCGACAACGAAAGCATCTGGTTCGAGTGTCGTAAGCGGTTCTAATTTCCGCACCGTCATTAATTTATTTACCAAATTTTCAAATGCACATCATCTTGATACGTGAAAATAATATGCATTAGAAAATTTTGTTAAGTGAAACAACAATATCATTGTTTTTTCAACTAAAAGTGAGTCAACTTTGTTCATTGTTTCGTGATGATAGTCTAAACCTCACAGTTATAATACCGAATTCACATGAAGCGCTGAAGCCTTACGAACATTTTGACGTAAAAATCATCTTGACCCGATCAATATTGACTGAGATCTAACGATTTTAAAATATCGTTACAAAATAATTCATGGCACATTTCGTCGTGAGAGCAGCGAGACTCCCCCACTGTTATTGTTAGGGAATCTGATCTCCAGGCCCTCAATTTTCAAAATTTTAGGTTTTTATACGATGATACATAATATGCACAAAAATCATTCAACGTTCGCCAGAGGTTTTATTGTGACCAAAAAATTTACATTTTTTCACGACGACACGAACCATAAAAATGAACATTACTGCTGAATTTTGATACTCGTGAATTTATTATTAGTATCATGAAAAGTGTAGCGATGATTTGGGATTTTTTCGTGAATCAAAAGTAATATTATATCGTTTGATGATAGTCGAATTATAAATAAATTCAAACTATAATGAATCCATTAGATCATGAGCGTTTCATTAAAAGATATAAGCGCTGGAAATAATAATCTAAAATTTGTATAACATTTTTAATTTTAAATATAAAAAATTATTTATAAATGATTACCAAATCAAGAAAAGCAAGTTTCCAATAAACAAATCATGCTACTGAATTCTTAGCCAAAAAATTACAATGTTTACGAAATATGTAAGCTCGCAAAAATATAACGTAAACATAGAAAAAAGGCTGTATGCCGGAAACATATAACTTAAAACTTAGCTTTCAAGTAAATTTAAAACTTATCACCACATATCTAAATAGCAACAATTATAAACAATGAATTTTCAATGAAAATAATCACTTCAGAGAGAACATCTCACATTATAAGGCATCTATTGTACAATAATAACGTTATTATTTCCTCGAATTCATTAGTAATACGTGCAAAGCTCTGTGCAAATTTAGTCTAAAAAAGTCGCTGCTTCAGTCAAACACGGAATCATGGAACATGCAAAGGTTGCAATGATACGTAAATTGCTCATTCTAACTCTGCTGTGGAAGGCCGTTTCTGCAAAAGCTCCAGATTCACGAAGAAATATTTTTGATATTTGGAAAGAAAACGACAAGCACTTCAAGCAGTTGGACAAAAAATAACACGTCATTATCCTGCTCGGGGACTCAGGTGTCGGTAAAACTACTTTTATATCACTTCTATCTGTCGCCGAGGTGAGTGCTAATAAATATTGCGAAGTTTGTGATACTTTACTATTCCCTACCAAATTACCAACACTGATTAACGACACAATCAGAAATTTCATTCTACGACACACCTGGCTTCGGAGATTCAAGGTCACCAGATCACGAAATCACAATTGCTTACCTCATCAACAAATTACTAACACACGTCAAGTCTTTCAAGTTACTTTTAGTAATTAACCAGTCAAATACGAAAAAAGGAGACTTTTTCGATAAAGTAGTCAATCTCTTGGAAGAAGTTGACCGATACAAGAAAGGCATGGCAATGGTCTTCACAAAGGTGAACAACACGCAAATTCAAACTCATGAAGGACAGTCGGTTTTAATGAGAGATGCTAGAGTTATTTCGCAAATCGTGCAATATCTTGAAGAAGAAAGGAACTTGGTAAACAAAGCAAGAAATCAGAAAAATCTATCGAAGAAACAGAGAAAATTTTATTCTGAGAAAATAAAATTACTGGAAAATTTAACAGAAAATGAAAAGAATAATCAATATAAAAGAATAGGGATTCTTCGCAGAATTGACGAGGATTCGTCGCAGAAGGTCAATGATAGAATTCTGCATGAACTTGAAAACATTAAAGTCATGATAAAAAATTTAGAATACATCGAACAAGGCGAAAATGCAGAATTTGGAAACATCATCTCGCCAGAATCAGTTCCGCGCGTTAGTGACCTAATAGCGGAAATACTCGATAAAGAAATTTTGAAAGATATGAGTACTATTTTCGAAGAAGTCACAGATGATTTAAAAACAGCTTTTAATGATTGCGATAGTTATGAATGCTTAAAAAACACCCTTTCTGAAGGTCACAACATTTTTCATGAAATGGATACCTCTGAACCATTGTCTTTTTTTGAAAATTTGACGAGTTCCACAAGCGAGATGACAACTGTTGAAACGGAAGAGAGTATGCAAACGCATATAAGATACCTGAAATTTTTAATGAAAGCGATCGATGAGGCCCTACCTCAATCATACATATACTCACAAAAAAATGATGAAGTAATAATCAACATTACCTCTAAATTCGACACTCGTGCTCAAGAATGGATAAACGAATTACTAGAAACAAAATTGCCATCGGTTCTTGATGGCGTATGCTCACAAATCGAAGAATTCTATACTCGTTTAGAAAAACGAACCGCCGACATAGACGTTCTGAAGGAGAAGTTCTCACAGAGTTATGAAAAGCTGTCCAAAGTTACCATGACGAATCCACAGACACTCGAAGACACTATGATTTAGATATAGCTTTACATGAAGAAAATTCAGAATCGCTAACAAGTCTCATTGAAAATATAAATACTTTAGTCGAAATTGACGAAAAATACAAACAAATGGTAACTGATTCAAGCAAGAGATTACAGAACATTATTCTCCAGCTTCATCTTGTGAAGTCGTGGTATAGTTACTTGATTAGTCTACATGACGACTTGAAGTCGATGCAATATCCGGAACAGGTAGTCGGCAACGTTATCAAATACATTCTCAACAGATGCGTTACTGCTGACACGTTCGAAGAAACTGATCTTCAAAAATTATCAAACTACGCACCAAAAAGCTCTCGTCTTTTGGATAATTTACTGACTCTGCAGTTTACACCAGAAAAGAGAACGTCTTTGAAAAATGTTTTGTCAAGTTCGATGGTGATACCAAAAATTTTATGCCCGAACAATTCGACACACATGATAGTGACGGGAAACATCATCAGACTGAGTGACATCGTTGCTGACAAACTCTGTTGGCATCGGGCAAAATTCATAGATATATTCGCCCTGTACTCTGTGATTGTTGATAGCGATGTTGAGAAAATCGATAGTCAAGTGCAGATAGTGATAATCTCACCAGTTGGGGCAGTCGTTGGAAAGAAGACAATTTTGCTGAAAGGGGCTACAGGAAAAACAGGCGAAAATGAAGGAGACGATGGTCATCCAGGAAAACCAAGAGGAAATCTTCTGGGTATTGGGCACGTTTTCATCAACGATAATAGTTTGACAGTTCAGTCAGAAGGTGGCGATGGTGGACCAGGTCAAATTGGTGTACAAGGTAAACTGTTTTAATATATATAGTACATTTATATCATTTCACCTATTAATAAATGCTTTTCAAATAATTTATATGGAATTTTTCAAATACTGTAAAAATTTAATAGTTGTGAGTTTCGCAAACTTAGTTGCTGTTTCTCATAATTATACTCGAAGTATCAGATCTTCCTCGAATTCATTACTTAATGGGTAATTGCCGTCATGCCTTCACTTCGAAAAATTGCAGTCAAATCAAATTATGTTGTGTCAACCAAATTATCTTCTTCGTGAATGTGATTTGTTAAACGATTCGTTCAAAAACTTATATACGCTTTTTCGCGATTATTATCACTTAAAGAACTTAAATTAACTTATTAAATAAAGAAAAATTATTTTTGTAATGAAATATGTACACAGGTGAAAGAGTCAACACATCCGAACTCCATCTAAGTCCTGATTTCAGACAATAATTAATGTGTTGCTTCTTTCGTACGACGTTACATAGATGGTGCTTAGACTTTCTATCAAAACGAGATGGTTACGAATTCGACGAGTCGAGTATAAGGACTTTCGAGCAAAACAAAACATTGAAATTTCGCAAGAGAGAAGATTTCGAGGTGATTGGTGGCGAAGGAGGGAAAGGTGGCGTCGGAGGGCAAGGAGGAAAAGGAGGGAATATCAAAATCGTAGCATTAGAACAAGCATATCACTTGCACGAATTATCTAAGGATGGTGAGTTGTGAGAAACCTAAAATATTTCAAGTGACAGTAGTAAATCATTAGGAAATACGAATATGGAACAAGCTTTTCCGGCTCCGCTCAAAACAAAACCTGGTCATAGTCCAGGTGCTATAGAAATCCAACGGCAAGCTTGGGTCAGGAATGTATACTATACCTATTTATACTATATACATACATATGGGTAGTGTGCTTGCCTGTCCCAGGTTAACCATTGGATTTCTGAAGTCCCTGTCACACTCTAATAATAATTTTAATCATCCAGGTTGACACATAAAGTATTTCTGATTTCAGGACCAGCTGGAACAGGAGGAAAAGGAGGTCCAGGTGGAATGCCTGAACATGCTCCATCGATATTAGAAACGACGATCACTTTCATAAAAGAAAGAATGATACCATTCTCATCTAAGCATGGAGCTTCTGAGGCTTTGGAATTCTATGGAATAGACACGATAACTAACCGCACGTATATCGATCCAAACATAACAATGACTAACAGCGGTAAACCAGGAAAAGATGGCACCGGTATCAGCAATCGTCTCACTCCAGATTCAGCACCTGAGTTTAACGAGCCAGCACACGCGATTAACGAATTTAAAATTTATGTACGAGAAAACTTAGCTGGAAATTTTAGAGAATCATATCTTCGAAACTTCCTCGAAAAATTGGAAAACGATAGGTATGTAAGGACGCTCTATAACTCTCATAGTTTTATAAACGAGTATTATGGATTAGAACGTCAATATT
Source organism: Platygaster orseoliae (assembly GCA_030522825.1). Taxonomy (NCBI): domain Eukaryota; kingdom Metazoa; phylum Arthropoda; class Insecta; order Hymenoptera; family Platygastridae; genus Platygaster; species Platygaster orseoliae. The sequence continues at coordinate 7,216 of JAPYZL010003737.1, read as the reverse complement.
TCGCTCTACAGACTGGTGAATTTTTCTTACCGTTCTATGAATCTCTAATTGACCGGGTATACGATTACTTTGAAGAGTGTAATACATCAGAGGATGAGATTATAGTTTGGAATCATTTGTACACTGCTGCTTTAAGTAAAGTGTTTAGTTTAAAGAACAGGATGAGCTACAGATCGGTTTACGACATAAAAACGTTCTTGGATGGGATTGTAAAAAATATAAATTCTTTTAAAGAAAAAAAATTAGAAACGGCGATAATCGAGTACCAAAATGAATACAAAGATACGTTGGAAATGAAAAAGAAATCTGCCAAGAGATTTATCAATGAAGAAATAATACCAGGAATCGACAAAAATTTTTCTGATATTGACGAACGTATTAAAGATACTTTGAGTGATACAAAAGAAAAGACACAAAAGAACGATGACACAAAGAAAAAGCTTTCTAGTGATTTGAAAGTAAGGAAAGCCTGGGACCACTAAAAATGATGATTTCTACATTTCAATTATTTAGTCCTTCCGGGATATTGCAAGACGATAGTGCAACAGACAGTGCCCAGAAGATCTTTAATATCCTGAACGTCACAAGAACGATTCAGCAACAATTTGACAACAATTTGGCTTTGTTCCTTGCACAATTGAGCGAAATAAAAAAAATTGCAGATCCATATTCGAGCGGTACTTCCCTCAAGACTTCTGTATTCATGAATTCTCCTTTTCAAAACATACTTAACTATGCGCTCGAATACGAATCAGCTCTCAAAAATATAAAAAACAATGGATACGAGCGAGTACCGGAATCACAAATTGACCAAATGAGAACAAAACTACAATTCCTTGCCAATGAAATCATACAATGTAATAACTCCGAACGACAGAAAAGGGGCACCTCGCTGATTACACAATCCGCTGAAAGAATCGAAGCTATCGCTAGCTGCAAAGATATAGCAGTCGACTTTTTCACGAAAATCGCAGGCGACGAAAAATACATTCGCGACATTAACGAAACAGTGGAAAAATTAAAGGATAAAATCAATGAATTCAAAGCGCAAGAAAAAAAGATTCATAAAACCCTGATTCCAAAAATTAAGGAAATAAAAGAAAATGTAAAGGAACTGCAAGAATCATCGCATGCCGAATTACGTATACAAAAATGGGAAATTCAGAATGTCTTGCGCGACGCCAAATCACTGTTTGATTCAGAAATTCGAGCTTGACCAAAATAGATCATGGCATAGTTGCATTGATAGATATCTACGATCGCATCGATTCTTACGAGGACAGTATACAACTAGCGAAATACGTTAGTAAAGTTTATGCACCGACTCATTTAGCGCACGAAATACAAGACAATGCTTTGAATTTCGACTTTACTGAAATGAAAACGATGATACGTTCCAACATTGTTCTTGATCAATACAAATTAGCAGTAAACGGCGTCAGGCAGCATTATTTCCCAGTAATCCAGGATGTTTTATTCAATAATGAATTACTGAAAAATTCGTCATCGACAGATATTGACTCCCTGATGAAACAGGTCGTGGATAATGTAGGTCGTTTGCAAGAAGAGATATTACTGAACGATGCGTTATCCACAGATTACGATGATGACATGCACGGCAAAACGCATTTCGATGGAACAGACGAATCGCCATTCTACGTTTGGAAGTATGAGTCAATAAAACGAGAATTGCAGCAGCTGCTGAATGGTGATGCAGTCAACTTGGTAGCTGACATAAACAGTGGGGTGAAGCAGAACGCCGTTAAATTCAATGACATCGGAATCCACTTCAAATCGCGATCGCCAGATGACGGAAAACAGAATGAGCTCAATCAGAGATTGAAAAGATACAATATACAGATGACCATGAGCAGGAAGAATTACTATCGCTGCAATAATAGAATCTACTTTATACCATTGAATGAAGACGTCAAATGTGAGCACAGAATGGCGAAGGATGCAAATGATACATGGGTAAATCCGACTGATGATTCATTCAAAACTCTTAGCAACCACGCATTTCTGAGCCCCTTCGCGATGTGGACTATCCGACTATCAAGGGAACCTATGAACTTTGAGGACTTAGCGGAATTTAAGGATGAAAAAATGGATATGGAATTAATTGGGTATGGTCAGTTCTTGGCGTTTGGACAATACATTTTCGACACTTGCAACGAGCAATTAGATCGATATTTTACACTGGTTTGATACTATTTTTAAATTTATACTCAAAGAAGCACTGTCAGTTTTATTCAAGTCTATAATGAACTGGCTTGTAACTTTTGTAAAATCGGTCTGTTTTTAATAATAAAGATTATAACCGTGATTTCGTAGTTGCTGAATTATTTTTCTTGATGTCTGAAACTCTTACATTATTTCTACAAAAATTATATTGAATTTAATATTATTTGAAAATCGTTAAATTGAACATATGTTTTTTAACAAGTAATGCCCTGTATTTCGCTTATTCTGAAATTTAATCTATTTTATGCAAGATTTGACAAAACTTTTTGAATAAAACTTTTCTACAATTTAAAACATCGGTTTTAAATTTCACATTTTTCATAAATATGGAAAAAAATTCATATTTGAATTACAGGCACTTCAAATTCCATGTTTTTTTTCTAATTTTTCTCCTTCGTAATATATTATATATATTTTGATTTTTCGCCTTTGGTTAACGTAAATATCTGCTTTATATCGTTATATCAATTGTAAATAAAGCGTTGTAAATGGAAGACATACAAAATTCAGTCTACTCCGTCACAGCATCCGTTAGGAGATTCAAGTATTGTCGACTATGCTCTTTTTCCTATCATTCTATTTTTTTTATTCCTAATATTGTGTATTTCTAATAATGGTATATTTCTAATAATTGTTTGGAGACCCAGAAGCTTTTTTTAAAAGACTATCAACCAAAATGGTTCAATTGTTTCGCAGCCACACTTTATATTATTATGTTATTAAGATCCTGAAATTTACACTTTCACTTACTTAAACACAATAGTCCTTGGCAACTTTTCTAGTAAATATTTTAAAATGTCAGAACGATTGGTCACAATAACATTCATGCAAATACACTATTATCGAACTTTGAATCTTTGTGATATAATATTTTCAAACCGAAGGAAGTTACTTAAGAAGATAAAAATTTTCAATTTTTTATGGTACAAACAACTAGCTTTCAACTTCATATGTCCTTGGTGCGTTTTTTTCATTTTAAATGGTTTTAAATATTTCAAAATGTCAGAACGATTGGTCACAATAACATTCATGCAACAATAACATTCGATTTTTCTAAAATCTTTTCAATAATTCATTTTGTTGAATGTTATGTCATGTACTCATTAGAAAATTAGTGAAGGAGTTTGAAGAAATTATCGTTAAATTGCATTCAAAAAAGCTTTCGGAAAATATGAGCAGGGCCTAAGTAAACAAATCGCAACAGTAATCGATTTTTAGAATGATCATCTAAATCTTTTCATATTATCATTTATGTTACAAAAAACGATTTACTTCAGGTAAACATTAATGTTTCTGACGCCTGCATCCAATGAATAATGAAGTTAAAGGATTCGAGTCATTTTATGTTCTACACCGAAATAGTTTAAAAGCATATGCAGTGAAGCAATGAAATATCTTTACTTATCTAATACAATTTGGAAAAAAAAGTTGCAACTTTATAGTCAAAAATCGCAGTTTATTGATGCAATGTTATACATATAATAAATGTCATCTAATTTGCTTGGATTTCTGCGAAAAAAATTTAAGTAGTTTTCGAAAACGCATTAATTTTCTTGAATCAAGTCATATAAAAACAAAAAAATTAGAACGTGAACGACACATAAGTAACCCCCCTCCCCCTCCGAACATCGCCAATGTATAAACGCTAGAATTAATAAAAAAAATGATTGAAATTATATAATTGCAAGAGAACCTTATGAAAAAAGTGAGATACAAAAGCACTGAAATTAGTACTGAGTTAATAAACCGTCAATATATTATACTATACTAATTGATTGTACGATTAAACGAGCTCACCTGTAAGCGAAGTTTTATCGTGATTATACGATCTTTGTCCGAAGAGATCATTATTATTACTTGTAGTAACGCCAGTTATTTAATTTAATCACAACATATTTACAAATCAATAAAATTAAAAAAACGAAAGTATGTCTGTGACATATCAGCATCTTGTTTACTCTCGTATTCAACTTCATTACTTTACAATCTAGGATCAAATCCTCCTTCAGGGTAGGAAATAGAGGTGGGTTTGATCTCGAACGAGACAGATCATACAATTACGATCGAACTTCGCTTACAGGTAAGCTCGTTTAATCGTACAACTATACTCTCTGTCTCGTCCTCGAGATCACTATTATTACTTGTAGATGTTCACAAATAATAAAAGAGTGATTTAATTTAAAAGTCACTAATTTTTTTGACAAAATTTCGAGCGTCAGGCCATCGTTTTGATCCAAAGAATCCAAATATCTCAGGGCAATTGCAGGATCCCAAGTGAAATTATACCTGGGAGCCTGCGGTTTCTGGTTAGCAGCTCCCTTACGAAAACACATAATGACTGGATTTGAACCGATTCGTTCATTCAAAACCAATGAAATCGCTGAACGATAAATGCGACTTTAAATCAGGAAACAGGGTTTGATGAGAAAAGCCGTAAAGAGCCTACATTTACCCAGAGCATAAAGGTAATATGAGCTTTATGGCTTTTCCTCTCAAATCCTATTTCCTGATTCCAAGTCACAAATGTTCAAAGTACTATAGGTGTCAGATCTCTTAAAAACAATCGATAAAAATTCCATTATTTTTGTCAAAGGAGCATTGAACAATGATATGTCTTCTTTCTTACAAAATGACCACCACTCCGACAGTGGTTTTTCGTATTGCTTCCAAGTATTAGATGAAAAGGAATCTAGAATTTGCTCTAGATCCTCTGGTGGAGTTCCTTTTCGGGCAAAGGCCTGGCTGACAACCGCCCTATTACCAGGGAAATCGGTTTCCATTCCGGATGGTGTTGGCTGAAAGGAGACGATAAAAGATTTCTGTTTGGTTTCGAAATCATACAATCTGTAACAATATATCCTAAAAACAACGGCAACCAAGGCTGAGTACGCCATAGCGGAACAACAATAACACCTTCTGCTCTGTGATTGATAATTTTCCTGACTTTTCGAAGTACTGGAGAAAAAGGTGGGAAGGCATAAAAATAGATATCTGACCAATCGATTGTAATAGCGTCATCAACTACTGCGTCTGGTTTTGGATACCAAGATGCAAAACGTCTGCATTTCTTATTTATTCTGGTTGCGAACAAATCAACGTCGAAACTACTAAAACAAGGCTTAATCTTGACAAACTCTGAATCAGCCAGGCTACACTCAGTCTCTCTTGAAAGGAATCTAGATTCTGCATCGGCAATATAATTTTTCCTCGATTCTATATATGTTGCAAAAATCCAGATGTTCCTTTGCTCGCAACATCTCCAAATCTCTCTACTCTGTTCAGACAATCTTGTATACTTAATACTTCCCATTTTATTAATGTAACTAATAGCTGTCGTGTTATCAATTTTTACTAAAGTATCACACGTCCCAAGATCTGAAGCAAAATATTTTAGACCATAGAAGGCAGCTTTTAATTCTAAAAAGTTAATGTGATCCAATTTCTGCTCATTACTCCACCAGCCATGTGATTTTTCACCTTTAGACATGATTACGCAAGTAAATGAGCTAGGAGAGTACGACCCCACCCCTCTCTTTGTCTAACTCACGGGTGATATAGGATTTGCTCTCTCTCTCTTTTTGTATGAAAACGGGTCCACGGGGCGGAGCCCCTCAGTAAGGTAGGAACCTAACCTAACCCAAGTCGGTAAAGTAGAGTCTGACCCAAGTCGATAAGGTAGAGTTCCAAGATGGCGGCAGTCGGTACAACAGGGACGGACCTACTGCCAGTAATACCTTCCGTCGGTAATACTTAATTCCCTTACGAGTTTTTCGCGGCTTTTCCGTGGATTTTCGCGAATTTCCGCAAGTTTTACCCGAGTTTCCGTGGATTTCACACAAGTTTCCGCGGAGTTTTCCAAGTTTTCTCCATGTCTCCACTGTTTTTCAATTTTTTGTCGCGCTACGGTGTAGCGCTAGTCACGTGATCTCCCGACCCCCGTGTGGCGCCAACGAAATGGTGGATTCAAGATGGCGGCTGAAAAAGGTGGTTGTCGATAAAAAAGTCATTACTGAGTGTTAAGAGAAAATGCGCGGACCTTGAAGAGATAATATTTTGCGCATGCGCAGTGTTGTCACGTATTGCGCATACATCAACTTCTCTCTCTAGCTAAACGAATGCTATTATAAGTGAAAAAGAGACGCATAGTGAAAGCACCCATCTCAAACGCATGTATATTGTTGTCAACATATTTGCACTGTTACCAATTCAAAGATGGCGGTGTTGAACTGACATTCAACAAAGTGGTGACGTCCCAAGTAGCGGTGGTCGTTAAGATGTCGCGCTACGATGTCGCGCTACGATATGCACGGCCTCGGATGGTGAAAGTTAATAATTTAGCATTTACACTATGATATTGTTGTCCTGAAAAGCATGAAAATGAGGTCCAAAGGTCGATGCAAGAAGCCCCACCCCGCACCTTGCTGTGAGGCTCAACCATGGAATCAGCCTTTCCATTTTAATCTATACACTGTAATATACACAATAATATTTATTTACAAAAAAAATTGCAAGTGTTTACCTTGAAACGTTCGAATGAGAGGAAGAAATATTCCGATAATTACGTAGACTAAACAAAAGCGATGACGTCATCACGACAAGTTTAAACACGTTGCCGGAAATGATGACGTAATCTAAACAGGTTTAAACCTGCATGCCAATTCTTGGAAAAACGATGACGTCATCGATAACCTTGAGTTGACTTTGAAAATGTATTGCGCAGTTGTGATTCGTAAACACATTCCAAAGCGATGACGTCATCATCTAAAAATAGACCATTTGACCTTGAAAATGTGTTGCGCAGTTGCGCGAGCAATGTCGTAAACACATTCCAAAGCGATGACGTCATCATCTAAAAATAGACCATTTGACCTTGAAAATGTATTGCGCAGTTGCGCGAGCAATGTCGTAAACACATTCCAAAGCGATGACGTCATCATCTAAAAATAGACTATTTGATGACCTTGAGCAATTT
>JAPYZL010003724.1:0-12588 GCA_030522825.1 Platygaster orseoliae | reverse complement strand
CTTTACGTTGTTGCAAAAACCAACTTTTTTTTATACAAAAAGAGGAAAAAAAATCAGCTGAAATCGACAATTCTCATTTTTGGCCTGGCATTTTTGGAGAAAGTGTAAATGCGTAAAATGAACCCATTCAAGGCGCAATTACATTCATTAAGTAACGTTTGGAAAAATATTATTTGTATCAGATAAACGCAACTTACGTTATTACACCCGCCGTTTGGAACATCACTTCAGACCACTGATGAGTTACGGTGCAATATATCCGCCATTTTTCAATTTTTTTATATGAAAAAATTACCAATTGTACTTCAATAATGAATAATGAACATAACAAAAATTAGTAACAGTCATCCATCTTTTTCTTGTCGAAAAAAAAAAATTAAAATATGGGCAATTTTTCGGTCATTTACATAAATTTCTCCCCTTAAGAACTGTTATTTGCTAAAATAAAAAAATACAACATATTTAGTATTTTTTAATATATATCAACTTAAAATTGCAATATTTAACGTTTTACTATACTGCATGGTAAAAATAAATATATTTATTGCTAAACGTACTATAATATATGAAATCAAAATAATATTATAGGTTTTCCTAGAATATAGTAATTTTTACAATATTTATACTACGATATTACTAGGTTTTTTTCTCAGTGTAACTTTTGGAACCGAGAACATTTTGATTTATTCGAAATATTTCAGATACCTAAATTTTCCAAATTTTCTGATATCTAGATTTTTTTAAATTTTTCTCGAATTTGCATTTTTATTTTATTTTATTTCTAGATTTTTTCAGGATTCGAAATTTCGAATAATTGACAGATTAGAAGTATAATTTCTGAAATTCTACAAAATCTTTTGAACCCTTCAATTTTTCAAAGTTACGAAGACTCGTCGATTTTTATTAAAATCTCTAAAGTTATCGATGATTTCAATAAAAAAAACACATTTTTTGATATTTTGAAAATTTAAATACCTCAACACAGTTTCTGTGGTTTAACGGAATTTTAAAAAATTTTCACAATTTATGAAATTTATTGGCATTCTTAAAATTCTACAAATTTATTGGAAATTGTAAAATTATTGACAACCTTCAAAATTTTTCATGATATATATTAAATTAAATTTTCTTTGGAGCCTTTAATTTTTCAAAGTTTTCAAGACTCGTAGATTTTTATTGAAATCTATCAAGTTATCGATGATTTTTAAACAAAAAAACATTTTTCAATTTTTTCAAAACCCAAAGGCCTCAACAGTTTTTGTAGTTTAACGGAATTTCGAAAACTTTTCAAAATTTACGAAGTTAGTTGTAATTTACAACAATTTTACAAATTCATTTGGTAATTGTAAAATTATTGAAAACCTTCAAAACTTTTCATTATATATATTGGATCAAATTTCCCTTGCGTTAAATTTTTTTAAGTTTCGAAAACTCGTAATTTCTTATTGAAATCGTTTAAGTTATCGATGATTTTAGTACAAAAAAACATTTTTCGTTTTTTGGAAAATTCAAAGACCTCGACACAGTTTCTATAGTTCAACAGAATTTTCAAAAATTTTTACAATTTACGAAATTCGTCGACATTTTTCTAAATTCTACAAATTTATAGGAAATTGTAAAATTCTTGATAGCTTTTCACATTTTCTATAGTATTTATTGAATTACAGTTTCTTTGGAAACTTTCAATTTTTCAAAGTTTTGAAAACTTGCTGATTTTTATTGACGATTGTAAATTACTTAGTAAAAAATACAATTAGTTCAGTATTTTTTGTACTATATATTAACTTATAATTGCGATATTTGACGCATTACTATACTGCATGGTAAAAATAAATATATGTATTGTTAAATCTACAATAATATACGAAAAATCAAAATAATATTGTAAATTTTCATAGAATATAGTAATTTTCACAATATATCTAGTACAAATCACTAGGTTTTTTTTTCAGCTCGAGCAAAATTTTCAAACCTTTCCCGAAATACCCGAGAATTCTTTTTTGTACGGAAATTTTGCAAATAGTGTCGATTTATCAATGTGCTGGAACGATACTTTACGAGGACCAACGAACGAAGCGGAAGAGTCCATTTCCGGTGCGGCGTCGGTTCGTTCGACGTCGTAAAAAGCACGAGCGGAAGTTTTCTGATAAGAAGAAGCGCGATGAAAAAAAAAGTTTCTTTTTTTCCCCCACAAAAGAGCAAATAACCGCAGAAGTGGTAGTCTTTTCAGCATTTCGCGCGAAATAAATAATACGATTCCAAAGTAGGCAAAAAATTGTATACGTTAAAAAGAAAAAAGTACCGATCGAGTTATTTTTCCGAAACGCAAACCTTGGAACGCGAATATGCTGATGAATGTTTTTCGCGTTTTTACACCATACGAAAAAGAATGAAAAAAACCTGTGTTGCGACCAAATCTGAATCAGCGTTTAATTAGCATTCATTGTGTTCCGTTGAGTAAACTGAATAATAAAAAATTAACGATATGAGAATAAAACTTTGCTTATGCTTCACGTATTTTGATACGTATAAAATCGACTTTTCAGCTCTGCTAAAACCACGTCCTTATTTACAACAAGTGGAGACTAGAAAGATCATTACAAGAAAAAAAGAAGGAACGAGAGATTGACAATTTTCTTGTTTGAAATTAAAATTTATTCATACCTCAAATCTATTTATTTATCGATAAGTAATACTTTCTGGGTTTATCAGTAATAATTCGTAATTAATTATAAATTTATATTATTCAGGAATTTAAAATTCATTTGTTTTATATTAAAAATGGATAAAAATGCATGCTTGAATAAATAAAATGCGATTAAAACTTTGAAATAAAAATACACGTCGGTAATAAAAATACACTGATGAGAAATAGAAATTTCAAAATATAAAAAATTCAATACTTTGATATTTTTGATAAGAAATTTTGAAAATTGAAAATATTTTGCATCAAAAATTACACAAGTTTAAATTTGTAGTAGTAAGGACATTTTTTCTTTTCGCTATCATTCAGTATTCTAAATTTATAAATTTGTTATCAACATTTTTTTTATCGAATTTGCTTCAAAAAGAAAGAGTAAATATAAATTAAGAAATCAACGCATGAAAAAATAGTTATAGGTAGAGATTTAACTAGTGAAAAAAAAAAGTGTTTGATTTGAAAAGATTTTTGATTATTTTAATTGTTTTTAAATGTTATTTAATTTTAAATGTTATTATTTGATATTTTGAATATAAATATCACAAATTATTTCTGATAGCAACATTTTTTTAATGAATTTACTTCATAGCTATAGAACTTTTGAATTCTTCTATTTTTGGCTTTTTCGTCCACTCTGAGTTAAAAAATTCGAAATTATGGTATTCGCCCAATTTCCCGAATCGAGAATCCCGAATGGCTTTTTGTAGAATGACCTTTTTCCCGTAAACCCATTTTCGTGAAACCCATGTTCCCGAAAAACATTTTCCTGAATCAGTATTTTCCCGAACAATAAAAAGAAAGAAAAAAGAAAAAAAAACAATGATTCGAAAAATCGATAACTTCGAAATGACACGCTCAGAGGAAAAATGCAATAAGTAAGGATAGAAAATATGAGGATTCACATAAGTCTGTATCTCACTTATTGCATTTTTCCTCTGAGCGTGTCAAATAATTATTCGTAGCAACTACCCTCGTTCATATTTACAGTTATTAATAACCTCTTAAACAAAATACTATCGCTAAAAGTTGATAGCTGTCATATATATTTACAAATTTTTCGTAAATTTTACAACTTTTTACGAAACTTTACAGTTTTTTATGAAACCATACAGTTTTTTACACAATTTTACAATTGAAACACAAATGACGGAAATTCCGAGAGCTGTAAATTTGTGATGACAATTTTTCGTGAAGATGAGTTTCAGGAAAATCGTATTCGGGAAAAAGGTCATTCGGGACTCTCGTTTCGGGAAATTGACCAGTAATCTAAATTATCGATGTTTAATTAATCAGTAGAAATTCGTCACTTTGTCACTACATCGTTTATTCCAACGATAAATCAAAAGTTCAAATAACCCGAGTTAAAAATTTTTTTGGACATTTTGAGGACAAAATGAGAACTCCGAAGTATCTGCCTGAGGATTTTGAGTATAAATTGATGACAAAATCTTCTTGTCTGCAACGCAAGAACAAAAGAATTGAGAACTTTCAGGACAAATTGAGTATTTTCTATTTTGACTCGGGAAAGAATCATTACACCTGAAAAAAATTAAGCCATTCAAATCCATCTCGACACATGTATCATACACCTTTGACACCTTCCGCCCTTTTCAAAGTACCCCTAAAACGCGCTCCTCTCCACGTCTCATCAATCAGCATACACCAAGAGCGGACAGTAAGAGAGTAATTACTGTACGGGGAATCATTCCATACTTATCGGAATCGTCCAACAAATAAATCATTGTTTCGGGAACTTTTCTCGAAAGCTAATCGTTACGGAGAACTTTTCCACAATGACTGCCATATCGAAAAGTATCATTACTCGTGAGAGCCTCGAACCGCGAACTCAATCCAACGTCTTCCGAGTACGCGCTAACGAACTCGCTGAGGCGAATCAAGTAGCTAACTCGACGCGATACATTTCTCCTTTATCGTGGATACATAGTCAGCGGTAATGCGAGCGCTTCGCGGTAATAAGAGCCAACAATAATTATTATACGACGAACGTCAGCTACAAAGGAGGGAGACACGCCGTATAATCCAGAAGCTCGCCCCGGGACACGATCGCCCTTGGCGTTTTAAACTATGCATGTTCCCGATATCTGGAGTGGATCCCGTCGCGTGCGATTGGACCTTTCCGAGACGCAACCCACTTTTTTTTCGTTTTACCCCATCCCGATCGCGGACAGGAAAAATTGCGTTCCAAGCGAGTGAAAAACCGCGAGCACTTTTTCCGAGGAAAATCGGGAAACACGGTGGAAACTGGGTGACGTCCTTCGAAATTATGAAAAAAAAATGTTATAAGGAGATTTGGGTATTCGCGAATGAAATTTCGGCAACAAAATGTCGTTGTTGTTCGGTAAACCACGTAAATACAAGGCACGAAATTCGGTAAATTTTCGCCCACGCGGAATAATATCGTTGCAATTTGCCAGGGAAATTGCTAAATGTTTAACAACAAATTGATTAAAGCCATTAAGGGGAAATTGTGCGGGACGAGAGCAGCATTTGACGAATGACGCTATATTCACGGTAGAGTACACATTTATTACCCATGCATTATTCCGTTGCCATCACGCTCTTCTCGTACAACGTAGTTTCACGAAATTATTAATATGCCGTGATTGTGAGCGTCTTCATCAACACAAACAATGCTTGAATTTTCCCACAAAAATCGCTCCATTTTCATCTACACCGGGTTATCCAATTACCGAGCATAGTTCTCGGAACATAAATTTCGAAAATAATACCACAAATTGATGATTGTTTCAAATGATGTTGTACTAGTTTTCACTTCATCATGCCATCATCCATAAACCAATTAACAAATTATCGAGTTTTTATTTGTTTGTGAAATGAATTTTCATTTTTCAACTCTGAAAATAACACGTTTAAAGTTGGATTTGTTGCCTCTGAACACGAGAACCGAGTCCTTTCATAAAATCAAAGTTATTTTTTCTCCATTTTGCACTTTTTGCCAGATATACAGCATAAAGTACAATATTTTTGTGCTTTTTACAATATATTGCAGTTTTCACAATATTACTGCCGTTTTTACAATAGTATTGTAAAATTTGCAATAATTATTTTACTTATTACAATATTGTATAGTAAAATCGTCATAATGCAAAAATTACAATATGAATGACAGTTTTTACCAAACGATTTTAAAAACTATAAAATTTACACATTCGATTCGTACTACACAAATAGTAATTTTTACTTAACTAATTATAAAAATCTAATATCTGTGTCAAGTGAAGTATGTAATATATTACTTTAACTTTTATAAGTTGTTTTTCAGCTTGTAAAATATAATATTTTATATACAAAGAGAAGATATTGTAAATGTCAAAATATGCATGACGAAAATTCATTGTGTATAGTAAAATTTACTATAAATTTTCGAATTTTTTCAATAGTGTATCTTAATATGTCATTCAGCTTCTTACTAATCTAAATTTGTAAGGATTACAATATGATATTGTAAAAAGTACGAGATGTATAATAAAAAGCGAAATATGTAAAGAAATGTTTACAACAAAATACAGGGTGTCCCAAAGTCAACAATTAATATTTCAAGGGTTTATAGTTTGTGAAATTCTAAGACAATTTTTACTTTATCATTTTTCACAAAACTCAAAATCAAAGAAGATATTCGAGTTTGAAATTTAACCAATTCTTACGAGGAGTGGGGATGAAAACCATAAACCGAAATCCATCAAAATTTTCTGCATATTTTTCTGAGTAAAAAAGTCCTTTGCAGTTTTTCAAAAAACTCAAAATCAAAACAGATATTCGAATTCGAAATCTGTGAAATCTGATTGGTTGAATCTTTCAACTCGAATATCTTTTTTGATTTTGAGTTTTGTGAAACGTGGCAAAGGACTTTTCGACTCACCAAAATATGGAGAAAATTTCAGTAAATTTTGGTCAATGGTTTCTATCCCTACTCCTCGTAAGAGTGTGTTTATTGGGTAAATTTCAAACTTAAATATCTTTTTTCGATTTTGAGTTTTGTGAAAAATGGCAAAGGAAAAATTATCTTAGAATTTCACAAACTATAATCCCCTAGAGTTTTGTGAAAAATGGCAAAGGAAAAATTATCTTAGAATTTCACAAACTATAATCCCCTAAAATATTAATTGTTGACTTTGGGACACCCTGTATATTTGTTGCTACTATGTCATTTGACAAAATTTACAATATGGTGTTGCGAAAATTACTATATTACCTAACAAAAAGTACAATATGTCTGAGTAATTCTCGTTTACTATACAGTATTGTAATAATTCCAATATTTTTTTCTCGCTGATCTGTAAATTTTCAAGAATCCTGATCCCTATTTTATCTCGAAGTTTTTTCATTTAGAAAATGAATACCTGCAAGATTTTTACATTGTATCTCCGTCAAATTGTTAAATTAACAAATATCTCGAAAAAATCTCGATATTACTCTGAGGTTCCAAAATCTAGAATTAATTAGCATTTATCAATTCTCGACTTTTTGTACCGATAGATATTCAAGTACTCTACAATCTCAAAATTTCCATGGTTTAGCAGTTATCTGAATTACTTAATTTTTCGGAATTCCTGAATTCTCTAGATTCCCAAACTCCTCAGGATTCTCGAAAATTTCGAAATTCTTGAAATCTTGTGATTACTCAAATTTTATGTTTATAAAGTTCCAAACGTTTAAAAATAAAAAAAAAACCAAAAAAATAATTCTATGAACCCTGGTTCATAATTTAATTCATAATTATGAATATTTAAAGAATATTATTCAATGTTTACCATTTTTTTTTGTTTATAGTGGAAATGATAAATTAATTTTTTGTTCGTTTTCGTTTACTTCATAAACGTTTGGAACTTCGAACACATCCAATTTTCTGAACTTTTCGGGATTTCCTGAATTTTCCAAAAAAGATTCTCTGCATTTTCCAATATTCTGCTACATTTCCAGGATTCACACACCTCTAAAAATTATGAATAAAGCATTATTTTTGCACCACAATGAAATTGCGTAAACCCTTTATCATTGAAAACCTGGAAATCTTACAATTAGCAAACGATGATTTCCAATTGAGAAAAAAAAATCGCGCAATTACACAACCGGAAACGTACAGACACGTTTGGGATCCCGTGAAATTTCGCGAAACGCCGTAGAGTTACGTAAAGGCGCGAAGTCAGCGAAAAAAGCGATCAGGCTTAATAAGCTGAACAAAAACCTTCTTTGACGTGACAAGGCAAAGTAAAAACAACCAGCATAAACAGTTAATAAAAATGCGCCGAGGGAAAAGACTCCTTGTGTATTTTTAGACTAGAAAAGTAGTTCATCCATTGTTCCGTATACGCCCGCGCGTCGAGAGTGCACAATGTACACGTAATAATAATGAAGAGCGCAACGCCGGCCCAGAAGCCAGACGTCGCAAAAACCAGTACCATTTTCGTTACCAGTTGCCCATTTTCAGGTTTGACCGCTCGATTTGCCTTTTAAACCAATTGGTATGGAAAAAACAATAATAAATATTATTTTCAACAAATGTTATGACTTCTTCACGCACGTAACTAAAATTCTTTCTGCAAACATGAACGTGTACATTCATATCATTTTACTACGTAAATATACAAATATTTATGAAAATTCATTATGAGATAGCCTGAATTTTCCATATTAGTGATTGTAATAACTTGAGTGTAAAAATGTCCCGAGATGTCGAAAGGGCGGAATCAATAACTATCGCGTTACATCGCGCAATAAACGACTCGCTCGAACCAACGCGTCGCTCATCTGCCACGGATCGTTAGCCACGTTACTTTCCACGTAAGAATGTTACGCTCTTCCAGACGGAAACTCTCGGCGCAAAAAAAGTCGCTGTTTATTCGCGATGGAAAAAAAAGAGGCTAATGCAACCACAGGAAAAACCGCGAGACCGCGCCTTGCCTAGCTCATTTTTCGCTGCTTGACTGGATGATTCATTTTCATATCGGTTACTTTTCACCTCGAATTGTGTGTCGAGGTTAAAAGGATTATCTAGAATTTTCAAAGGGTCGATTCGAGTATGTATTTGCAGTGTACTTACGCAAATAGGAAAGAGCATAAAATTTTCATCAATCATCCATGTGAATTTTTAAATGGACTAAGTATTTCAGTGCACAAATCTGAATCTTTTGTTTTGCATTTTGTAAATAAAATTTGCAGCTTATTAATTGCTTTGTTACGAACCTGGTTTGATCATTTTTTTTCCTGTTTTCATAACAAAATTATCGAAACCTTGAGATTCGTGACTGCAATTTTTCCAGTTTCATTATATAAATGGTTTTTTTTTTATAGAAGCGTAAATTTGATTGATGCAGGATTCATATAAAATTTATAAACTTTGAATTGGATTTGAATTGAATTTGGAAAAAATTTACAATTTCTAAAAAATGAATTCATTTAGTTGCTTTGACCTACTCCTGAAATTTACATTATGTAATTAATTTCAACAGGAAGATCGATATAATAATAATTGTTTTTCCATACAAATGCATGGAAGCCTTATCAAGTCCATGAATTTCATTAGTTGGTTGATAAAAACATAGTTATTAGTTCATTCCAATCAAAATAATTCAATATTGAATCCATAGTCTTGATAAGGATTCTACAAATAATTGATCGTTACAGTTTATCATACAGTCAACTTTCAAAGGAATGATTTCATATTTTCAAAAGTCATTCATGTTTGAGAACTATTTTCTTTTTGAACCAAATTGACTACTGCGAAGAAAAAAGAACAGAAACCAACAATATATTCACATTTGCTTTACAGTGTCAATAAAAAGTCAGCGTTTCCAAAAACGTTGAATCAGAGCAATTCCATTTCTACAAAAACTAAAATGCGATTCAAACGCAAAAAAAGCAGAACCCGCAAATTCAGGTACAACTACAGCTTTTTCAAGTCAACACTAAACATCATTTTTCAATCAATGAGAAGAGCATCAATCGTTTCTCTCAATGCTTTTATTTTTATTTCACGACTTTCTTTGAAATTTCTAGACAACGCGTTGGTACACTATTTGCGTAAGAAAAAATCGACGATTTCACAACCAGAGAAAACGCGAAATGCTGGAATTGCAACTTTAACAGCAGTGCCATAATTTCAAGTTGGTTCGGGTTAAAAGAAAAATTGGCATTCCGTTTTTTGTGACAAACCAAAAACAATTCAATTTTCGTGCTTATTTTCAATGTTGGCCGTGTTTGCGTTTTACGACACACTTCTTCGGCCTTGGCGATTTTGCTGTAGCTTGGAGTGATTGATAAATTGCCCGGGTATACTACTTTGGCCAGTTTCTATTTCCGTGGCGGCAAAGTCAATAAACGTTTTCGGATCACTCGTCGCGTACTCGGCAAATTAATATTTGCCAAGTAAGCGCAGTTTTCTTCATGATGGTTATTTATGAGTATTTTCGCGAGTTCCACATCCCAATATTCAAGAATATTTTCTAGTCGTAGTATTTCTATAATATCACACAATGTTCAATAAAATATGTATTTTTTATTATTTTTTGTAACACTTATTATATAAGGGTGTGCGCGATAGAAAATTTTACGGGTCGAAAAATCCCGAAAATTTCGGAAAACCTCGAAAAATCTGGAGAAACTTTAAACAATTCAGCAAACCCCAAAAAGTTCGGAAAATTTGAGGTATTGATTTCATATTTTTTTTTTTTGTGATTCTTAAAGGGAGCAAGTCCAGAGTAAAACCCTGCATTATTGTTTTTTTTGTCATTTTTTTAAAACATAAACTAAATTTTGCCTTGTACGGGGGACTTCGCCCCCCTACCCCACCGGGGCTCTGCCCCTGGACCCCCGGACATAAAAAATTCGAGTCGTCGCCTGGAGAATACATGCTGAAGATATACAAGTTGAATTCGGAGTTTTTTTTTAACATTTGTGAAATTAACAATTGACGGAAATAAAATGTAACTCTTCTAGATCCTTATTTTTTTAAATGATAAAACTTTAAGATAAAATTGGGACCAGGATTTCCAAAAATTTACAGATTTTTGAAGAAATACTCCTGAAAAATTTAGGAATCTCATAAATTTGGCACGCTCTAAAATTTCATGAATCTCAAAAAGTCCTGAAAATGTCGGGAAAGTACTTTTCCTGTCCTGAAACATTTTCCTACCCATCCTGACATCGAAATTCCCAAAAATTCAAAATCCTGCACACCCCTATTATAATCCTATTTTACAGAAAACGTAGTGTATTTTTTCAACCTCTCAAAACTCACTTAGTCATGAAAACTCAAGCCTAGAAACCTAAATTTCGAATGAATCACAATTTGGAAAATCAACAAAAGACGACGATGAAGCGTTGCTTGCATAGCTTCGTGAATGACCGCGGAAATTAGCCGAGAATACGTCATTTTCCGTTAGACTCTCTCGAGTTTGCGATCGCGTTATCAATAGACCCGGCCAGAAATGACGATAATGGTAAGTGTCAGCGTTAATATCGAAAGGGCAGGAGGGGGCCTGAGGGACAAACACCTCCCCCCTCCCTCCCTTTCCAAGGATCGATACGTACTTAAACCGGATACACGGGGGTGCGGCATTATATGTACATACCGAGCAACGGGAAGACTACGTCAAGTCTCTTTGTTAAAATAGTAATCTACGACCAATTTTTTAATATCAGAAAAAAGATAAATAAACACAAGTAAATTAAAATTTAAGTTTTAATTAATACCTATCTCAGAAAACGATTTTTAAACTCTATAAGGTATAGATTTAAAAAAAACTAGACGCCTTAATATGGTTTGGATCCCCCCCCCCCCTAAAACCATAAGCTCAACAGTCTTTTATGTACGTATATTGAAATAAAACTAAAAACAAGTTTACCCCCTGTAAAAACCAAATAAAAAGTAACTGTGTATTCATACAACGTCATAAATAAACCACTACGCTACTACAAAAAAAAAGACATTTTTATAAGACGATTCCCCCTGATGCCTAATTTTTCTACATTATCGCGTTTTGAAATTCAGCCAGAGCAGTTATTTCATTGCAAAAAAATAACGTGTAGGTATGTAATGTATGAGTACAAGATCCTCGAACAAATAAGTTCGATCGGTTAACCGGCCGCGCAATAACCGCGGTCGAGACCGGTTTCTTCTCGCGAGCGAGCATTCGCTAATCCGGCGATGAAACTAGCTCTTAGGCCGCTACGGTTCCGGGTGATGGTTATGAACCCCGACATAAAGATACCGATTCCTCCCTCTTATCCGCGACTTTATCTGCTTATACATTATGGCCCGACTCAAACAAAAGGGGCGAGCTATTTCTCACGAAAATCGTTCTTCACCCATCGACGGGCTAATTGAAGATAGCGAAATAAAATACTATCTCCGAGAGGATCTTAAAACTCGGAATTGATTATAATTATGTTTGCATTGTAGAAAAATTGAAAAGAAGATGAATGTTGCACGAGCGATTTTTCGTTTGCATTCGTTCGAGCATTTTATTGAACGAAATAAATCGCCGAGTTGGAATTTTTGCATACACTTTTTCGATGAAGGGAGTATGATACGTGATTTACGTGATTCGCTTGATGGCGAATACAGGGCCGGATGTAGGAATTTGGCGGACCTAGGGAGTTTTGAAAATTGTGCCTCTACACCTTACACACCACGCATAAATTTTTTGAAAAAATTGAAGTACAGTGAATTGGAGAAATATGTGAATCTCGAGTCTTTCATATGAATTTACAAAAACACAAAAAAGGAAAAATGTAGAAAAATCGTAAATACAGTAAACTTTCGTTTATTCCAACCGCCGCGAAACGTAAACATTCGGTTATTCCAACTCTGGAGGGGCTCCCACCTCTACCGCATGTCTTTGTCA
>JAPYZL010003697.1:0-21491 GCA_030522825.1 Platygaster orseoliae | reverse complement strand
CAGACCCGATTTCGTTGCATTCTTCCGCTCAGCTTTTTTCAATGCGTTTTTCCTCAGACCTTTGACACATTGCATTTTGGATATCACCGTGTCATATCTGCTTATAGATCTTTGTAGATTTACGTATATCTACAAGTAGATCTATAGAGATGTACCCTAATCTGGGATATCTGTAGATCTTATGAAGATATCAAAAGATCTACTCATTTTTACCTGGGAAGTACTTCACAGACCTTCTGTATTTCCATCTCTTTTCAGTATTCCTCAGATTGTTTTATACTTTTCTCGAACCATTCTATTTCCATACATTAGCCAATCAAAAATTTCCTTGCAAACTCACCTATCATCATCATAGATCTCCTTCCTCTTCGGACCATCATCATCGGTGTTCTTCCTGGGAGGCAGCGCCCCCTTGCCGTCGTCCTTGGGCTCTCTCGGGGCCCTCCACGAGCCAGCCGACTCCTCTTTCGGCCCATAATCTCTGCGCTTGTCCCTCATATCACTGCCACCACCACCACTTTGTTGCCTGTAATTCTCTCTGTCCTTGTCCTTCGGCTCGGGACCTCTTCTCCAAGAGTCGACATTGCCCTTCTTTCTCTCCTTCTCCTTCTCCTCTTCCAATCGCCTCTTCGAGGCCTCCTCTTCCCTGATACGTTGCGTCTCCGCCTGCTGGTTTAACTTGGCTATCTCCGCATCCCTTTCTTCCTTCTTCAAGCGTTCCTCCTCTTCCTTTCGGGCACGCTCCTCTTCCTTCTTTTTCCGATTCTCCTCCTGCAATTTCCTCTCCGCCGCCTCGGCCTTCTCTTTCTCCCATTGCAATCTTCTCTCCTCCTTTCGCTGCTGCTTCCGCGCGGCCAAACGAACCGCGCGTTCCTCCGCGAGCTTCTTGTTGTACTCCTCCAACTTCTCCAAGTACTCGCTCTTGCGCTCGGCGAGGATTTTTTCCAAGAACGCGGCGCGGTCGTCCTTTAAATTGTCAATATTTTTAATCTTGCGATGATCCGTAAGCAATAATAGGAATAGCTTTTTGCATATCATTTTAATCTAAAAATTCTTATTGCATTTCAAATTGGATTTCAATTTGTAGAAATGGTCAGTTTTCCAATTGGATTCTCAACTGGAATTACATTTAAGTTTTCCCAAAAGAAATCTATTTGGATTTCCAACTGAAAATCTAATTGGAAAACTTGTTTTCTCTAATGTCCTTTTTTTAATATTATTTATATTTGTTTTTTTATTTTATTTATTTATACTTATCTTCTTATTATTTATTAGTATTCTATTATATTATATTCAGTATATATATATATATATATATATATTTATTTATTTATTTATTTATAGTAAATTTTTTTTTATTATTATTAAATTATAATTAAATTTAATTTTTGAAAATGTCCTACGATAGTACAATTTAAAGAAGATTTTCTGAAAGGAAATTAAAAATTTTAAATTAAAATTTTAAAGAAACTTTGCCACATTGTCAGTGTTTTGCGCAATTTTTGACAATGTTAGTACAGCGTCAGTCGAAATGTAATTCATTAATTAATTTTTTCCTAATTCGATTATTTCGTGTACTATTGTAACATTTTCTAATTCTTTGAAATTGAGGAATTTAGTGATATTATGTTTTTTGTCGACATTTTGTGATGTTTTGTTAACTTTTGATTTTATAAATTTATGTAAATTCGTCACTCTTGAAGATTTTTCTGTAACACAAGTTTTGATGCACTTTGTGATTTTGTGAAATTTTTTAGAACTTTTAGATGAGATTGAGTGAGTTTTACTTTTAAGTGTGTTTCACTTTGTGAAACTTCTTCTGTTGTATGATAGTACAATTTTTAAACATTAATAGTACCATTTTTATCAATGCCTTTGGAAGCGAAGTTCAAAAAAAATTTTTTTTTAATATTTGAATACATTTTTTAGAAAATTATAACACAGATTTTAACTATTTCATCTGTTTCTAAAATTTTCGTATTGTATTTTATTTATCGAACTTTGTAGTATTTTCTAGTATTTTCATAGAGTTTTAGTATTTCTGTAGATCCCTTAATAAAATTATCTCTAAAATTTGATGCTATAGTATTGAACATTTCGAAAATTCTGAGTATTTAAATTGGCTTTTCAGTCAAATTAATCTTCCACAGAGATTTTTTGTATTTTTTTTTTTTTAATTACTGGTACTTTTATGGATTTCTACATAGATTTTGAGAATTATCCGCTCTAGAAGTTAGAGTTTTTCAAATTCATAAGAAAATTATATTTACAAAGTTTTTTTATTATTAATAGATTTCTAGTTCTTTTTGCATTATTCCAGAATTCATGGAATTTTTGAAGATTTTTTAGTATTTTCCTAGATTGCTATGAACATTTCTAAAAGTAAAATTTTTATTGATTGTCGGTAATTTCACAGATTTCTGGGGAAAATATCATCTATGTAGATTTTAATCTTTTAAGTATGTCTTGTACATTTTTTTAGTATTCATAAAATTTTGTTCTTTTTCTAGAATTTATAAACCTCTAGTATTATTCTAGACTGTAAGTTTATGTTCAGATTTTTTAGAAAACAGTCCTTTCATAGAATGCTTGTATTAATAACTTGTATTATTTCTTCAGAGCTTATTACTTTAAAAGATTCTCTGCTATATTTATATGTTTCCATGTAAATTTCTAGTTTTCAGCATTTTAAGAATTTTTGTAGATTCTTGTTTTTCTTTATAATTCACCAGGTTAAACAATTTTTCAAATACTATTTTCTACATTATTCTATCCAAACATTTATGATCAAAATTTCGTTTTATAAAATATTCTTTTGAAGCTAGTACCATTTTCAACTGTGAAAGATTAATTTTGATACAGTAGATGAGCTAAACCGGTTCTGGTCCAGGGAACTTTGGAGCCAGAACCGGCTTAGCTGATCTACTGTAAAGGATTAATTTGTTGTAAGCAGCAGCGGTGAGAATTCTTTCATAAGATGATACTTCTTTAAAATTTTATCATGGACATAAGAAGTTTCACATCTTATACATGCTCCAAGGGTCTAGGACCAGCTTAGCTTATCTACTCCTCAATACTTTTAAAAATAATGTAATGGTAGAACATAAAAAGTTTCTCAAATACCTGGTGCCAGAACCAGCTTAGCTCATCTACTTGATACTTCTTAAAAACGTACTATTATAGAATTATTATTATTATTATTATTATTATTATTATTATTATTATTATTATTAAATCCCAGATCAGGATCGAAAACTTGAATAAAGTAAATGACAACACGCAAGTTCATTTGCTCCTTATAACGAGAAAATTTCTTAAACCTGAAAAATAAAGAAACAGAGCATTTCACTTGGTATATAAAAAATTCTTACTTTCATGCGAAGAAGGCGTTTCTGGGTAGACACCGCCTGCTCGCGCTCCTCGATAGCGCTCTGAATGCGCTCGGCTTCCAGCTGCTCCCAGCGCTGCTTCGCCTGCTCCGATTTCGCCACAACGTCCACTTTCAGCAGCGGAATCTCCTCAATGCGCTTAGCACGCTCCAAGTAATCCACTTTCTTCTCCTGCGACTTGAGCTTCTGCTGCAGCTCCTTGCGCTCCTTCTGCAGTTCCTCATACTCGCGAGCCGCGATTTGCTCGGCATCCAGTTTCTTGATTTCGTCCTCGTTCAGTTTCTTCAGGACCTGATAACAAATCACGAAAGCGTTCGAATAAAACGTTCATTCAGGGTGTCCATATATTTCCAGAAACAGAATTCCCGGAAATTTGCAGGGTGATTTTTGATACAATCTGTTTTTTCTTATAAGAAAATCCATGTCGAAAACGATTGTTCCAAAAAAATCGATTATATCGAAAACGATTTTTTTTTTAAATCAACATCCCTACGAAAATACGAACCTTTTGGCCATGGCTGGTTTGCGAAATCTGGGCCACTTTGTCCTTCAAATGTCGATCCTTGATTTGCTGAATCTCGCTTTCCTGGCGCTTGCGTTCTCGCTCTTCGCGCTCTTGCTCCAGGCGCTTGTGCTCGGCGATCATTTGCTGCCTCGCGAGCTCCTCCTGGCGGCGATTTTCCTCCTCCTCGCGCACCGTGTTGACGCGCTCGATGTACTCCTTGCGCTTCTCGATTATGTAGTGCCGGTCGAGGATCTTCTGGTGCTCGTTTTGCTTCGTCTTATGGTACTGCGCGACCATTTTAGCGCGCCTCTCGTCGCGTTCCTGGCGCTTTTTGTGCGGGTTGATGATTTCGATCGCGCGATGTAATACCGTGGCCATGTTAACGAGCTGGCAGCGGATCTGCTCCGACGGCATTGGCTGCAAAACGGGACCGTTAGGGTGGTCCTCC
Organism: Platygaster orseoliae; assembly: GCA_030522825.1. Classification (NCBI taxonomy): domain Eukaryota; kingdom Metazoa; phylum Arthropoda; class Insecta; order Hymenoptera; family Platygastridae; genus Platygaster; species Platygaster orseoliae. The sequence continues at coordinate 17,149 of JAPYZL010003697.1, read as the reverse complement.
CTCTGGGCCTCCGACAAGTCCACGCCGAAATGGACGCAGCGTTTGCCGTGATCGATCCTCACCTGTTGACGTTTTTTAAATATTTTCCCTTCATTCTTGATATTTTCGAGTTATTCCAGGAGAAAAATGGTTTGGTTACAGCAACCATTCATATTGTAATTTATTGAATATAACGATTTTATTACACAATATTGTAATAAGTAAAATAATTATTACAAGTTTTGCAATACTGTTGTAAGAAGTACAATAATATTGTAAAAACTGCTATATTGTTGTAAACAATACAATAATATTGTAAAAACTGCAATATTACTGTAAAAAGTACAATAATATTACACTTTTTGCTAGTATATATCTGGCAAAAAGTGCAAGATTTTTCTCGATGTATTTCCATCCATTTTCCAGCTTATTTTTATTAATTACTTCATTTTAAAAACCATCATTTCGAAATCGACACATTATTTTGTTATTGTTTGTATTTTCATTCATTTTATTGTTCATTACAGTAATTTTTGCAACACCATATTGTAAACATTGTCAAACGATATTGTAACAATAAATATATTTTGTTGTCGAAATTCCCTTAAATATTTTGTGTTTTACTATACATCTCGTAGTTTTTGCAATATCATATTATAATTAATCCTAACTAATTTACATTTCAAGAAATGCCATACAGTTTTGAAACAAAATACAGCTGTAAAACAAAATTTCATAAATGAGTGAAGTAGAATTTGCATAATGTATGTCAGTTTCTCACGTATCAAATGGGAAAAATAAGCATACTTATATAGTAATAGAGCTATTACTTTCAGAATTTTAAAAAGCACATAGCACTATAAAAAATCATTCGTTTATAAACAATTTGTAAAAAAATGTAAAAAAAGTTTTCCAATAATTTTCTAGTACTTTCGTAAACTTCATTCTATTTTCTTGTTGATTTCAAAATTTGAATCAAATCGGTTGATTTATTTATGAGGAAAATGAATTTGTTTAAAGTCACTAAAAACTTCATTTGACAATAACTTGTTTTAAAAAAAAAATTTTTTTTCTCCTTTTGTCGAGTTATTATGATGATAGTGAATTACCATTTTTCCAACATTTCGATGAAAAAAAAAAATTCGTCATTTTTTTGTGGTTTTTTCAGGATTTCTGACTCAGCTGTCAGTGACTATAATTCATGAAATAAGCTCAATGACAAAATAATATACAATTTTGAAAAAATTTGAAAATATATAGTAAATTCTACTGTATACAATTAAATTCCGCCATGCATATTTTTACATGTACAATATTTTCTCACTATGTATGAAATATAATATTTTACAAGCTGAAGAACAAGTTATAAAAGTTTAAATATTATTTTACATGTTTCACTATATACACACAAAGAAAAATGGTTTGGTTACAGCAACCATTGGTTCATTGGTTCAGTAAAATATGGACCCACCAAAGTTTTGGGTACTACGACCAAAACTTTGGTTATGACAACCAAAACTTGTGTTATAGCAACTAATGCTCAATTTTTATGACTGATATTCAAATTACAATAACCTATTATTTGGATATCATACCTAAAGTTTTGTTTGTACTACCCAAAACTTTGGTAGGCTCATATTTTACTAAATCAATGGTAACCACCAATTTCTCTCCATGTAGTTTTCGTTTTGAAAACTCTATGTTGGTAGTTGTAATAAAAACTTTGGTTCTCATAGCCAAAACTTTGGTTGGTCCATATTTTACTAAATGAATCGTCACTGGAACCAAAAGTTCAAGTTTCGTAGGTAGAGTAATTTACTGGTAAAACAAAATAGTAGAAATCGAAAACAAAAAAAATAATTATTTGGCTACATCAAACAAATCATTTCGTAAATTACAGACCAACCAAAGTTTTGTTTGTGTCAACTATAGTTTTTGTTCTGAAAATTCTATATTGGTATATGCAATGAAAACTTTGGTTGTCATATCCAAAATTTTGTTCGGTCTATATTTTAATAAACGAATGGTCACTGGAACAAAAAGTTTCTTTCCGTGTACCTTTCATAGTGATAGTAATTTACTTGTAAAACAAAGAAATAGTGAAAATCGAAAACAAAAAAATGCTTGTTTGGTTGCAGCAAATAAATCATTTCGTAAATTATGAACCAATCAAAGTTTCGCTTGTGTCAACTGTACACGGAGAAAAATGGTTTGGTTACAGCAACTATTGGTTCAGTAAAATATGGACCCACCAAAGTTCTACAACCAAAACTTTGGTTATGACAACCAAAACTTGTGTTATAGCAACTAATGCTCAATTTTTATGACTGATACTTAGGTTGCAATAACCAATTATTTGGTTATCATACCTACCGTTTTGGTTGTACTACCAAAAACTTTGGTGGGCTCATAATTTACTAAATGGATGGTTGCTGTAACCAAAAATTTTTCTGTGTTGAAATACAAATTCAGAATTGAATGTTTCAGGGAGGGAATGATGAAAAAATTGTAGTAAAACCGAATTGATGAAAATGTTAAAATTAAGCAAACTTTTCCGAAATATCTTTGCAAAAACTAAAAGGTTTTACTGTTAGAACTGTTCGAAACTGTCTAAAATTTCAAAATGTTATACAGTGTTAAGAATAAGTGTGAAAATAGAAAAATGGTTAAGAAACTGTTATACATACTGTAAAAAAGGTAAGAATTTTATGAACTTTCGAAACTGATAAATCTATTGAATTTTCCAAAATTCTAGAAATGTTAGTAAATGTCAACCTTCTTTAAAATATACTATAAAAAGCTTTCTAGACTTTCGAAATTGATTAACTTTCAAAATTAAAGAAATGGTAAAAATTATTGTACTGTTAAAATCGTTATCAAAACTGTCAAAACTGTAACACACTGTAATAAAGATAGCAAAGAATACAATTTACAAAAATGTAAAAAAAATGCCTTAAACTGTTCAAGAAACTGTAAAAAAGGTAAGAATTTTATGAACATTTAAAACTAATAAAAAACTATTGAATTTTCAAAAATTCTAAAACTGTTAGTACATGTCAACCTTCTTTAAAATATACCATAAAAAGCTTTCTAGACTTTCGAAATTGTTTAACTGCCAAAACTGAAGAAATGGTAAAAACTATTTTAAACTATTTGAATCTTTATCAAGGCTGTCAAAACTGTTTATGAAACTGTAAAAAATACCAATAGTCAAAACCGTAAATATTTTAAAAACTCCCTAACACACCTAAAAAATTTTGGCAGTTTCCTCACACAATTACTGTAAAAAAGGTAAGAATGTTATAAACTTACAAAACTGATCAAATTGTTGAATATGATGAAACTATTGAATTTTCAAAAATTTTAATGCTGTGCTGGATGCCAAAAATTTTTTGATAACTTTCAAAACTGTTGAAAACTATCGATAATTTCATTATTGTGATGCAGTATCAAGATGTGGAAAAAAAAATGAAAATCACTTTTACTTGTTAAAATTGATATCAAAATTGTTCTAAAATTATAAAAACTGTAAAAATTGTTCAACTTTCTAAACTATCAAGAACTGTAAAAAACATAGAAATGCTGTGATCTTTTGAATTTGATCAAACTCCTAAAAATTACAGAATCATTGAATTTTCAAAACTTTTGATACAGTCAAAAATGTACAAAAAATGCCTAAAACCATCAAAACTGTTTATGAAACTGTAAAAAATACAAAAAATTAAGACCCTTGATATTTTCAAAACTCCCGAATATATCTACAAAAATTTGGCAGTTTCCTCATTACACAATTACTGTAAAAAATGTTATAAACTTATAAAACTGATCAAATTGTCGAGTTTGATAAAACTATTGAATTTTCAAAAATTTTAACACTTTTAGATGCCAAAAAATTCTTAAGAACTTTCTAAACTTTTGAAATTGTTTAACTGTCAGAACTGCTAAAAACTTTTTAAAACTTCATTATTTTTATGCAGCATCAAGAACTGAGAAATGATAAAAATCACAGTCAATTGTTAAAATCAATATCAAAAGTGTTTTAAAACAATAAAAACTGTCAAAATTCTTCAACTACCAAAACTATCAAGAACTATAAAAACTGTAACACACTGTAAAAAAGATAGAAATGCTTTGATCTGTTGAACTTAATCAAGCTCCTAAAAATTGAAGAATCATGGAACTATCAAATCTTTTGTAACCATCAAGAATGTAAAAAAATGCCCTAAACTGTCATAACTGCCAAAACTGTTTTAAAAACCTGTCAAAAATACCAAAACTTAAAGTTCATGAAAACTTTTGGGAGTTTCCTCCTACATTTCCCCTATTATGGATAATCTTATGGACAATAAAGTATCGATACTTATCGGAACCTTCAGTATTGATACTAGATAATATCAAGCCCAAAATTAGCAATACACTTTTTTTCTTATGAATAAGAAATGTCTGAGAAACAAAAAAAGGTTAGTTGCAAAGATAATTTTTACAATAAGCTAATGATAATTGAGATGATAAGCCATGGATCGTGTTGAGTCATAAAAAATATAAGTTGTTTACAAAAAGATATGGGGAATAGAAAGTCTGTGCCGTTACATAGAAATACTTCCACCAATTAAATTGAATTAACTTCAATTGAGTTAAAATCATCATTTGAATATTATCAAATATTATTTGAAATTATATGTTTGGAAGTGTTCGGTAATTTTTGGGTAAAAAAAAAAAAAATTATTTTGGGTAAATTTTGGGTATGTTCGGAAATATTCGGGTATGTTCTCAGGTATGTTCGAAAGTGTTCTCGGGTATGTTCAAAAGTGTTCGGGTATGTTCGGAAGGGTTCAGGTATGTTCGAAAGTATTCGGATATGTTCGAAAGTGTTCGGGTATGTTGGGAAGTTTTCAGGTATGTTCGGAAGTGTTAGGGTATGTTAAGATACCCAAACATCACAAAATACAACAAAACGTCATAATATCACAAAAAATCCCTACCCCCCCCCCCTACCAATATACCCAACACCACAAGGAAAGACATAATTCTACGTAAAAATAAAAACTTTATACCAAGACATTTTGTTTCTTAACAAACGATAATTATTCACAATTTCATTTCCACAATTTACAACATATCCTACACCTTGATAAGTGAACAACTGAATCCAGTATCGATACTCAAAAATATCGTACATTACAAGAATATTGATATTTTTTCTAAAAGCATCGATACTGTATCTACCCATCCTCACCTGCATGTCGTTGTACCGGACACAGTCCACCAGTAGTCGCTCCAGGTGAAAAGCCGTGGTGAAAGTGGCAAGCTCCAGCAATCGATCGTACTGTATCGTCTGGTACACTTGGGACACCTGGTGTACCAAGCGCACCAGAGTGAGATCTTGCAACGCCGGGACGTACTGGATGAAAATGCTGTTCTCATCGGCTTTCATGGCAGTAACAACCGAGTCGACACGGCGACACAGTTCCAGGGGATGAAACTCGACCTCCAACCACAAGTACAAGTCCTGGAACTGGGGCAAGGCCAGATTAACGACGTTCAGGCGGACAATGTCCTTGAGCAGGGACGCGCGGCTCGGCGTTTGGTTCAGCGCCAAGAGTTGGGCCAGCTTCTGGGCCTTCTCTTGGGGGCTCCTGTCGGTCTCGATGAAACGGTCGAACTCGGGATGCGCGGATGGCAGTGGTATGGACAACGTCGCCAGCAGCACTTTGCTCGCCAATCTCTGCAACTCCTCCGGCGACATGTTCTTTTTCATGTCACGGGACAATTGCAGGAACTTGAACAACGCAGCGGCGTGGAACAAGTAATTGCCCGCTTTCCAGAACACCATGGCTAATTTTTGGTAATAATTGGCCATCGTTTTGGCCACCGGTATCTTACGGGACGTCGTCATCAGCCCGTTGATGTCTTCGGTAGCTTTGTAAGCTTCTTGCCAGAGTTCCATCTGAATTGCCGAGTCGAGTTGGTTCAAGCGCGTCTCCAAGTTCAGTTGCTGGGTTTCCTGTTCCGCCAAAAAAGGGTGACATTGTTTAAACGAGTTGATTTAAAACGGAAAGAGCTCAAGATCAAGGTGCGGTCAAGTCAAGGTCAAATCAGAGTCAGAGCCAGGTCAGGTCAAGTCAAGTCAAGTCAAATCAGCCAGGTGAAGGTCAAATCAAGATCAAATCAGTGTCAGAGACAGGTCAAATCAAGGTCAAGTAAAGGTGAAGGTCAAGCCAGAGTCAAGTTTAAATCAGAGCCAAATGAGGGTCAAATCAAGGTCAAATCAAGGTCAAATCAAAGTCGGAGCCAGGTCAAGGTGAAAGTCAAATCAAGGCAGGGGCGGTCCTAGAAATGATTCTTGGGAGGGGAAATTAACTTGAACCAAAAAAGCAAAGATAATGTTATTGGAATGTTCAGCCTACAGCATAAATTATGTGTAAATGTTCATTTGTTTATAGAAAAACTTGTATGATAATAAAAATACCGCTTCATTTTTGTAATTTATTTTATTCAAGTAGTATACACTCAGAAAAATACCGTGCATTAACAACACGGTGCGTGTTGCTGCAACATGGCCATCGTGTTGAGGTGTGTGCGACACGATCTCCGTGTTGTCACAACACGGAGCTTCGTGTTGCATTGCGTCCGTGTTGAATAAACACGGCGTCGTATAGAAACTAAACAGAGCCGTGTTACTATGCTCGTTAGATGATTATACAGAGACTGAAACGTTTCAAAGAGAAAGTGCGGTAGTCTCCGTCAATATTTATAGTGAGAACCACTGCGCTTCTTAGTACCCGAATATTCTCAAGGAACTCGCAATCATTCTTTTGAAAAGAAATTACTTGTAACTTATTCTACGTTGATAATTTTTTAGTAGTATTTCAGCAAATATTATTGAAATTCATAAAACTATTTATAAATAGAAATTGATAAAACTATTTTCAAAATTGACACTAATAAAACTATTCAAAAAATTATAATAATGAAATTACACACAAAATTTCAAAAACAATTAAAAAAATTTAAACTATTTTAACTTGACACAGTTTTCGTTTTGTTGATATGTATCAGTTTATAAATGTTTAGTTTAGTTGAAACGTATCTAATTTAGATCCAACATGCTGCAATCATGTAAAAAAGTATTATTTGTTCTTACCGAAAACAAAATATTGTGCTTTTCATCATAAAATATTGCGATTATAACTCAGTCTCAAATATTGCACTTATTGATAAAAATTTAGAGCATATTATTAATAGAACTTTGATCGAAATGTGCAATTTTCAGAGCTGAACTACGATTACGGAATTTTATGGTAAACAGTACAAATTTTTTGTTCTCAGTGCAACCGATATTAAAATTTTCAAAAAATTGGTATTGTCACAATGTAGAAAATCAAACAAAACAATGATTGTTAGAAAACATATAACCTCGACCTGTATTTATTTTAAGAACGAAGTTTTTTTGAAGAATTCCGACTTAGAGTAAGTCTCAGCTGAGACGATGTGAAATGATATAAGAGTTTTTTGGAATATAAAATAAATATAAAATTGTTACACTATGTTTCTGGGGGTTCGTTTTCTTTTTTTCTCATTTTTTTGTAAGGATTTTTTCGTATAGTTAGAAAATATTTATTTATTCTAGTAGGTTAAAAATTCATTTTTTTTTTTGTTGGTTACGACCTCAACGGCCCCCTTTTTTGTATGAAAACATTTTTTTAGGGGGGAAGGGGGCGGATATATAGTTTGAGAAAGAAAAATCCGGTTTTTCACGCATGAATGCGTGAATTATTTTCGGCTGTTTATGTAACATTTTAGTGCAGTGACTCCCAACGACGATGGATAGTTAAGGCTACCTAAGATTGTATTTGATACCTGGCGAGCTTAATCAACACGGGGCCATGTTAAATCAAAGCGGCGCCGTGTCCTGACAACACGGAAGGCCGTTTAGAAGCTACATTCACTAAATTCAAAAAACGTTCTTGTTGGATTAAAACAGTATCGTGTTACTTCAATGCGAAATCGATTCAAAGAAAGTGCCGTGTTGTGGCTGCATGATATTTTTCTGAGTGTATTGATTGAAGTAATATATTTTATTGCGGAAAAAAACTGTATAACAATTGAATTCGCAAAAATTTCAAAATTTGCGGCTATGCTGAAATTTTCACGAAATTTTTAATCTTTTTCAAAATTCAAGTTTTGAATAATTAAAAACTGTGTAAGTATTTCCGATATATCATAATTTTCAAAATTGTTCAAGATGTCAAAAACTCTCAACATTTTCATTCATGGAGTTTTAAAATTTGATACGAAATTTTTAAAATTGACATTTTTTATGTATCTATTTCAGATTTGAAATTGAACATCCAAAATATTCAAAAATTATTGAATTCGCTAAGATTTTTCAAAATTTTCGATAGTGTTAAAATTTTCGCGAAATTTTCTATTTTTTTCAAAATTCAAGTTTTGAAAAACTAAAAACTGTATAAGGACTTCTGAAGTATCATAATTTTATAAATTCATTAAGATTTCTAAATCTTTCAAGATTTTCGTTCTTTAAGTTTTGAAATTTGACATTTTTGATGTATTTTTTATTTTACATTTGAAATTGAACATATCCAAAAAGTTCAAAAGTTATTGAGTTCGCAAAAATTTTCAAAATTTTCGGTGATATTAGAATTTTTACAAAATTTTCTATTTTTTTCAAAATTCAATTTTTCAAAAATTAAAAACTGTATAAGGATTTTCTATATATCATAACTTTAAAAATTTTTCAAGATGTCAAAAATTCTCAACATTTTCGTTCATGGAGTTTTAAAATTTGAAATTTAACATCGAAAAAATTAAAAAATCAACAAATTTTCAATTTTTTTGAAATTCAAGTTTTTAAAAATTAAAAACTGTATAAAGACTTTCGATGTATCATAATTTTCAAAATTTGTCAAATTGTCAAAATCTTTAAACATTTTCGTTCTTGGAGTTTTAAAATTTGACATAAAATTTTTAAAATTGACATTTTTAATGTATTTTAGATATGAAATTGAACATATCCAAAAAGTTCAAAAATTATTGAATTCGCAAAAATTTTCAGTAATATTGAAATTGCAACGAAATTTTCTATTTTGTCGAAATTCAAGTTTTTAAAAATTAAAAACTATAAGGATTTCCGATGTATCATAGTTTTTCAAATTTTTCAACATGTCAAAAATTCTTAACATTTTCGTTCTTGGAGTTTTAAAATGTGATAAAAGTTTTCAAGCATTCGTAGGACATAGAGCTCTTGGAGAGGGAAATTTCCCTTATTTCCCTCCCCTTGGGACTGCCACTAAATGAAGGTCAATTCAAGGTGAAGGTCAAGTCAGAGTCAGAGCCAGGTCAAGGTAAAATCAAGGTCAAATCACGAGTCGGAGGCAGGTCAAGTCAAGGTGAAGGTCAAATCAGAGTCATAGCCAGGTCAAGTCAAATCAGAGTCGGAGCCAGGTGAAGGTCAAGTCAGAGTTAACCTAACTATATGAACATATATATTTCATGACATCCCCACCTCTCCCAGAAATAAAAAATACTGCACCTGCTTGTCCATGGACACGTTGGAAGCCATTGGCGGTAATCTGTAGATGTCGTCCAGATGCTTCCTCAGCTTCTCGCACAGCTTCCTGAACTCGGTTTTCCTCGAGTACTCTAGGCAGAATTGAAACGCCATCCTGGCGATGTCGTGGTACAGAGCCTCGACGTGGGCATTGGTTCGGAGTAGCTCCAAGCATTGGCAGTACGACTCCCAGAGGAACTTGACCCAGGGTGTCAAAATGGTACGATCGCTCCGGTCTTGGGCGTCCTCGCCGCTCACCGCCGACAGCAGTATGCTCTCCGGCGTCGCCAAGTTGTCGAGGTCGTCGATGTCGATCACGGCTTGCTTGCTCTGCTTTCTCGCGGCTTCCGTTTTCTCCGCGGCCATTCGCAAATAGAACCTGATGACATTTTCCAAGCTGCTGACGTTCACCGACTGGAACATGTTGCGGTACTGGAAGAGGCCTTCCTTGGCTATGTGGGATTTCTTCAGTTCCACACATAGATCCAAGTACTTGAACATGATGGGCTCCAGGACTGACTCGGACCAGTTGTTGTACGTCCATTTTTTATTGCGGAAGACCTCCTGCAGGGTGTCCAAAGCTCGCGCTGGTTTTCCAACCTCGATGAACTCTGGCCGAGACAAAACATTTTTTTTTTTTTTGATTGTATGATGAAATTTTAGAATTTTCAGAGTTGAAGTTGTGTTTTTATTTATACTGCTAACCAGGCTGCGATGAATTTGGTTATAATTGATTTTTTTATCTTCCCAATCTTGTCTACTCCCCCCACCGCAGAGGCGTAGGCAAAAATTTTTTTTGAAAATATTATATGTATTATTAAATCTTTGAAATTCTGATTTCAAGAGTGTGATTTTTCAGTTCATTCAAATTTGGGGAATTTTTGAGCTGTATAACTAATTGTGTTCAGAATTGCTTTCTTTTTATTTTTGTGATAATTTTTCATTAATGTATTTTTAAACATGAAATCAGATCATTAAGATTTTCAAGTCACTGAGACTTGGGTATTTTATTTTAGTTACTAATACTTTTGTTATTTTTCATATTTCTTTCGCATTATGAGATATTGAAGGATTTTATAATTTTCTTTATGTTTTCTATAATGTGATACTCAAGATTTAATTTAATAATTAGTTTTTTAATAAAATTAAAAAATTACAAGAATTATTATTTTTTTTAATTATATCTGAATGAGCTGGACAAATTTTGTAAAAATTATAGTAATTTTATGTAGTTTGTAAAATGCTTGATATTAAACAAATTTTTAGAAGTCAAAATAAATTAAAAATTAAAAACTTTAAAACCAAATTCAAAACCTAATTTTTAAATAAAAATAAAGAAAAATTTTTTTTTAATTAGAAATTAAAAATAGAATTAAAAAAAAGAAGAAACTCGAGAAAGAATTGTCAAACTCAACTGATATACAATACATACAGAACTTCGTCGTGTTCATGTCCTTCCTTCAGCCTTATCTCAGATCAGATAAGTTTTAAAGATTATCAAGAATTTCCAAAAAAAGTGAAATAGTGGTAGAACTTCAGAAATAATCAATTTTAAAATATATTTGAATTTGCATTTGCAACCAATCAGATGTATCAATTTTTAAACTGTAATATCTTTTTTGATTTCGAGTTTTGTAAAAAGTGGCATAGAATCTTTTGACTTAGAAAAATATGAAGAAAATTTAGGTAAATTTTGGTATTTAGTTTTTATCCTTACTTATCAAAAGAATGCATTAATTAGTTAAATTGCAAACTTGAGTAACTTTCTTAATTTTGAGTTTCGTAAAAATTAACTAAAGGCTTTTTAACTCAAAATTCAAGAATGTTAGATTTTTTTTTGGTTTGGGGATTTTGGTACACGCTATACATAGAAATTATTACAACAAAACATATTTTTTTATTTATATAACATCATTTAGTAGTAATAACTGTATAATACGACGAAAGTTGTAATAAATGAAATATTTTAGTCAGATTCCACAATAAAATACAGTATTGTAATAATTACTTTTTTTTCAGTGTACTAATGAAATTCGAGTTGAAATGTATACAACTTAAGAAAAAGATTACAACTGTTTTTTTACTTATTTCATTTTTCTTGTATTATTTATCATTACTATTATATGATATATGCGATTTGAGAAAAGGATTTAAACTTATTTTTTAATAATTCAATTTTTACTTTTTTTATATACTTATATTATGTATTATTATTATGATTGATATATACGATTTAAGAAAAGGATTATGACTTTTTTTAATAATTCAACTTTTATTATTTATATATACTTATATTATACATTATTGTTATTATACTTATTATTAATGATATATACAATTCAAGAAAAGAATTACAACTTTTTTTTATTAACTCAATTTTTATTATTTTTATATACTTTTAATCAGTATGACATTTATTACTGAATATTATAATTTTTTTTATTTTTACATTAAATTATCATACGTTTTACTTAGAATTCCAGGATTTTAACCTCTAAAACTTCCCCAATTTTTTTTTTTTTCATAATTTCTCTTTACCATTATTTTTTTTTACTTCGACACCTTCGACATGTCAATTTTGAGGTTATGGCAATGCACAAATTTCGCCCAATTTTCAACAAACGCTTTGACTTCGAAAACCTGCCAAAAACCATGAAATGCAATGACAAATTCACCCCCCGCATCAAAATACAACAAAATATCAGCAACAATAGTATTTTTCAACACAGATGTCAAGTTGCAAAATCGACTGTTCTCGAAAAAAACGTTATGTTTAAGGCGTGTTTTAGAAATTGAAAATTTCAAATGGATTCCGTGAATTTATTGAGATGTTGAAATTTTTTTCGGGGGAAAAGTAAAACAGATGCATACGGAAAAATTATCATTGCTATTTTGCCATTTTTTTTTGTCACGAGCTGGATGAGATTTTTACTCACCTGTAGCCCTTTTTAGAGCGTTCTCCGGACGTTGGGTGTATCTCGCCATGATCGAAGGTTTTAGATTCCTGATTTAGTAATGAAAACGCAAAAAGATTTGTCGAAAAATTATAATTTTCGAGAAAAATTTCATCACGTAACGAAACCTAACGCTGTCGTTGCGTGCGACTACGTGAATGTGCGTGTATAGGTGTGTATATATATGTGAAATTCATCACACACATTCACTGCAATCATGGGTCACTGATAATACATCATGGATATGGTATACAGGGTGTTCCTAAAACCCCCAACTACCAAAAACCATAGGTTCCTTGTTAAATTCCAAGAAGATTTTCCCTTTACCATTTTCCACAAGACTCAAAATCAAAAAAGATATTCAGTTTAAAAGTTTGGCACATACTTTTCTGGCTGACACTTGTTTGACAGACATGGGGAATTCTAGGAAATTTATAAGGGAATCTGGGGAAAACCCCAGGGTTTCCGTATAAATTCCCTAGAATTTCCCAGAACTCCCCATGTCTGATAAATTAGTGTCTGCCACTTTTCTGTTGGAATACTTGAAATGCTGTTTTGTTGGGCATGGAGGAAACTCTACGGATTCATCATTAATTCCCTAGATTTCTCCATAACTCTAGGGAACTAATTATTAATCCCTAGGGTTTTCCCTAGCATTCCCTTTCACGTCTCTCTCGTTCCTATGCGGTTCTCATTCTATGCATCTTTCTCACACTCACTCGCAACTCAGCGGCGCTCTCATTGCCTTAAAATTTGACGAATTGGATTGATTGAAATTTTCAACTTGAATATCTTTTTTAATTTTGAGTTTTGTGAAAAGTGACACAGAACTTTTCGACTTGGAAAAATAAGGAAAAGTTTCAGTAAATTTTGGTTCGTGATTTCTATCCCCACTCCCTTAAAAAACATGTTCATTGGTTAAACTTCAAACTGGAATATCTTTTTTGATTTTGAGTCTTGTGAAAAGTGGCAAAGGGAAAATCTTAGACCATATAGTACATGGACCGCTCGTCGCCTATCTTGTTGTACGCTGAAAATCGTGATACACACATGAGACAAGTTGTTATGTCCAACCCTATAGCAGCAATACAATGGTGTGCAGCAGACAATTGTATTGCTGCTAAGGGGTTGGACATAAGAACTTGTCTCATGTGTGTATCACGATTTTCAGCGTACAAGATAGGCGACGAGCGGTCCATGTACTATATGGTCTAAGGGGAAAATCGTCTTAGAATTTCATGAGGAATTTGTGGTTTTTGGTAGTTGCGTTTCCCGAAACAATATATCATTGATCTATAAATGCTATGAACACTGGATCGGCAATTGTTCCTTCCCCCACTCTTGATTTCGCGGCCATGTCGGAAACGAATTTTTACGCGGTAAAAATCTGAATTTTTAAACCAAAAATAAGTTATAATTTTTATAGTTTTGGGGATTTTCATGTAAAAAATCAAAGTTTCAATATATCAATTAAAATTGACGTTGTTTTATCGATGTAGTGGTTTTTCAAAATTTCAATTTTTAAACTGTAATTCTTCCAAACAAAAATTCTCTATTTTCAAATAATTCGTCGTAATTTTCAATTCAGAACTTATACATGATCAGTTTCTTCCCATAAAACTTCCTAAGAATCCAGTTAATTCTTTATGTTGATAAAAAAATTCATCATTCAAAATTTTCGTTTTCCGTTTTTAATTTCTTAACTTACTAAAACTCTTTTACTTTGCGATAAATTCGATGAAAAAAATCTTTGTCGAGCATTTATGAATTTAAAACATTGGACAATAATGAGAAAAACATTTTTTATTTATCATCAAAAAGTTAAGACTGCAAAATGCCAAATGTTAAAAACTTAAATTATTTATTAATAATTATTTATTAACATAAAAAGATAAAAAAAATAATAACCATAGTTTAGGGACAAGTTACAAAAAGAAAAAAAATGATTATTTTATTTTTTTTGTACATTTCTTACATCGATATTTGATACTCTAGCAGTCGTATACTCCACTTATTACAGAAACTCGAATTGCCGTTCAAAAATAATTATCATTGAGATATTCAGGAATGTAAAACTTTCAAACTGTACTTTCGCATCCATAAAAAGGCACATTAGCGGTATATAATCGCATGATTAGACTCAATATTTTATAACAACACATCTCAATTGCTTCTGCACGAAGAATCAAGGAAATAAATAAATAGGAATTTTCTTAAGTACTTTAACGTTTTCATAAGAAATGTAATACTTCAAAAATCTGTGCAGTATAATTAACATAATATCAATAGTCTCCAATAATTTTTTTCATAAAAAAGGTTTGCCAATTCGTTGATTTCAAAGCAAAAGATTTTAGGCGAAACATGAACTAAATTGCATCACTTGAACATTTTTTTAGCTAAAAATATAAAGTTAGAAGCGATTCTGTTTAATGTCATTTAAGCTAAGATTTTTTATCTAATTTTCATGAAATTTCTTTGATTTGTTTGTCACTCAATTCTCGAATGATGGTTGAAGTTATCGCCAAAATATCGGCGTGCATTTCTTCAACGCTTCGATCGGCGTTTATTATTTTCCAAGAATCGTTATTAGCTAATTGCTGGTAATTTTTCGCAACTTGTTTCTGGGTTTCTTGGTTTTCAAACTTTTCTTCCCCATATTGAAGACGCAATCGCTGATTTTCAGGCGAGACTTCCAGATAAAAAGTCGCATCTGGTGCAGGTAAACCAACGTCTGGCGCTTTGCACCAGTCCAAGGATTTTCCAGTGTAAACCTGACACAAATAGTTTTTTTCTTGAATCAAAATAATTCAAATCGTTGAAATTTTGAAAATGATTTGATACATAATTTTTAAAATTTAGAAATGTTGTAGCAAGAGGTCCTGTTGCATTCATGCAACACAAGTCTAGGTAACACGCCGATAATATTCATGTAACACGAGTGCAACATTTAATAGACATCATGGAACACTTATGCAAATATTCATGTAACATTCATGCAACAAATATCTAAGATACACGCCAATAACATTCATGTAACATTCATGTAACATGAGTGCGAAACATTAATGCAACACGCATGTTTTTAATGAAAACTAGTTTTAGAAAAATTTATTCAAAAACCATATTTCCATAGAAATGAATAATTCCAGAATCACTATTTTTTTCAGTTGAAGAAGGTTTTTAAAAAACAGAGTCAAGATTCACCAAAGCGTTTGACAACTAAAAAAACAAAGAACAAAATTCAATGTCACTCAAAATCTCAAGGTCATATTCTACCTGGGAAAACGCAACCCCAGAAGCAGAATATCGATCCACTATCAACGTAATCCCGGCTTCCAAGGTTTTCATCAAATCGTTTCGCAGTTCCCAACGATTTGCAGAAAATAGCAAATGCACGGTTTCTGGAGCCAGATCAAGTTTGCCAATCAAATACTGATCGATCATTTTTCCGATTTCCGTCGTTCTGTCTGGGAACCGACGAATTTCCGAAGGAATAGACATTTCGCTCAAACTTTGCTGCAGGAGCTTAGCTTGGGTCGTTTTTCCTGCTTTGTCGCAGCCCTCCAAGACCAAAAATGCACCTCTTTTGTTCATTGCAGCGAGGTCCTAATGACAAACAATTTTTTTTTGTAAATCAGGAAAATTTTTCGTTTGTACTTGGGACAGGAAAGAATATAAATAATTACACTGATGACTCTTTTCACGATGTTCATGTTTTTTTTCCTGGAAATATCAAGGTTTTTGATTTTTAAAAACTGGTTTTTTTAACATTGTTTAATTCGTTTTTATCAGTGACTTTTTATTACAATGTACAAAAATAACTGAAAATTAATAGTGAAAATAACAAATGCTTTTGAAGTTTATTGGTAGTTGGAAAAATTAATAGAAAAAAAATATAAGTATGTTTGAAACAATTAATTTCGTAAATCAAACGGATATTTTTCTAAAAATTAATAAATTGGGAACAATGCAATAATGAATCAAAAATAAGGTTTCATAATAGATTTTTGGTGATAGATTATTTATAAATTAAGTTAAATATTAGGAATAAAATTTTTTTTATATGCTAGCTCCTGAATTTTTAGGGCAATTCAAATTCCAATACTTTTTATTGTAAGAAAATATTTGAAGAATACAATTTTTCTTCCTGATGAAATTTCTGATAAGTTATTTTAATAATTGAATTTTATCATACATTATAAAATTATAAAAAATTTTTATTGGGCGAGGGAAAAATTGAACCATTGAAATCGAGGGAATTTTTACTTCAATTTTTTTTGAAAATTGGACAATACCTTTCAAAATTGAAATTCAATTTAAATTTAAAATAATGAAAATAAGGTGTTCAAATTTATGATGCAGTTTAATATATATGATTTGAATTTCTATGAAAATAAAACAATAACTTTCAGGATAAAAAATTGATTTAAATTTCAAAGATTGAAAATCAAGCCTTCAAATATCTTTTCAAAAATTTTTCTAGTTTCACTAGAAATTAATGCGAAAATAAGTGGATGATAATATTCGTTAAATATTATCTTTTTGTAAAGTATCAGGTTGTAGGAAAAGTTCGTAGAAAAAAAATTCGAAGTTTCTTTTCTTTTCTAGAATATTCTCGAAACTTGAAAATATGTGATCATGTTCT
>JAPYZL010003685.1:0-13206 GCA_030522825.1 Platygaster orseoliae | reverse complement strand
TTCTGCTGAATAGTTGCATTTAAAACCTTTTTCCTTTCGTGGAAAAGCTCGAATTCAGAAATAAAATAGTGTATGGTATAACGGCGGACGCACTGTATTAACTTAATTTATTTAAAAGTTCTTTGAAGAGTCTTGTATGAATCTCATGAAAATAAACGTAATATCTAAGTTTTTCTCCTTGAATGTGATTTTTGGTAAAATATTGGAAAAATTGTTCATCTACACTACTACCGTGCAAAAGTATAAGGACATCATCGAAAAAATATATTTTCTGAGATTGCGATTGATTTTTATTGTGTTCAACAGAATTTTATGGTTGAGTATTGTATACAAAGTATAAAATAGACTTTTTTGCTATGATTTACATACATTTGCAATAAATTAGCTAATTATTATTTGTCAAAATGATGGAATAATAAAGTGACCGAACATATTTTTTTATTTTTTTTACTTTTGAGCTATAAAATAAATGAATTATTTATTTTTATGAAAAATTTATTTATATTGATTGAATATATTGTTTTGATATATTTTAATAAATAAGCGTATATATTATTTGGTATTTTTAAATATTTTCATACAAAGTTTGCATGTAATGAACATATATAAATTGTAACAAAATAGTCTATTATCTAGCTTTTATACAATATTTATTTATAAAATGCTGTTTAACACAATAAAAAAACAACCGAAAACAAAAAATATTTTTTTACCATGCATCCGCAAAAAAGGCCATTTTATTTCTATGGAATGCAGGAACAAAAACCCCTTTTTGGGGTAGTCGGAAACTAGCGGGAATTATCAATACAACCCTAGGGAAATATTCATAAATCCCGGATCACAGGGAAGAAAGTTGCCTGATCCGTGATTTATAAATATTTCCCTAGGGCTTTATTGATAATTCCCGCTAATTTCCAAGTACTCCAAAAAGAGGATTTCGTTCCTGCGTTCCATAAAAATGAAGTGACCACTTTTACACATGCATGGGAAAAAATATTGTATGCTACACAAGACAAAAAGGATGATTTCAACTCGTGCCCAAATTTTGCACTCATTGGAATCCTCCTTTTTCTCCCTTGTAGCATAAATATCTATTTTTAGTTTTTTACAAAAAAAATTCCAAAAATTTGAATTTAAGTCAATGATTAGAAATTCAGAGAATTTTTTGAATTGTTTATTTGTTTGTAAATTTTGTTCACATAATTATAAAAGTTTGATATGTAAAAAATCTCGATTTCAAGGAAAAAACTAAATTATCAGAATTAAAAAAAATGATTATAACAGTTAATTCATATAACTTCATAAATCACGCAAATTCTGAAAAATAATTTTCAAAAACATAAGTTCATTTGAAAAGTTAAAAAAAATCACAGTTCACGAAATTCTTTTAATAAAAAATATATTCATTAATTAGCTTTGAAATTAGAAAAATCTAGAACTCTCAAATGAAAGTAAGGTAAAAATTCTCAGGACTTCGAGAATATTAAAACTTCGAATAAAAACTAAAAAAATCCAAAAATTTGAATTGAAGTCAATGATTGAAAATTCAGAGAATTTTTTAAATTGTTAATTTGTTTATAAACTTAGTTTAAATAATTATAAGAGTTTTATATGTAAAAAATCTTGATTTAGAAGAAAAAACTTAATTAGCAGAATCTTCAAAAAACAATGATAACAGTTAATTAATAAAACTCCATAAATTACGTAAATTCTCAAAAAATAATTTTCAAGAACATAAGTTTATTTGAAAAGTTGAAAAAAATCATAGTTCACTAAGATTCTTTGAATGAAAAATATATTAATTAATTGGCTTTGAAATTAGAAAAATCTGGAACTCTCAAATGAAAATATCGTAAAAATTCTTAGGATTTCGAGAATATTAAAACTTCGAATAAAAACTCAAAAAGTACAAAAATTTGAATTGATGTCAACAATTAAAAATTTTCAAAATTGGAAACATATTTCAAAATAGCATTCTATCTAGTAAAATAATGTTCTGCAATTTTCAGCTCTTTTTAAATAATCCAGATAGATCATGTCCTTATACTTTTGCACAGTAGTGTACTAAAGAAATCCAAAAATTTCAATTGAAGTCAATGATTGGAACTTCAGAGAATTTTTCAAATTGTCAATTTGTTTGTAAATGTGGTTGAAATAATTATAAGAGTGTAAAATATGTAAAAAATCTCGATTTCGAGGAAAAAACTTAATTAGCGGAATTTTCAAAAAACGATGATAACAGTTAATTAATAAAACTTCATAAATCACGTTTATTCTCAAAAATAATTTTCAAGAACATAAGATGCATTAAAAATTAAAAAAAATCACAGTTTATGAAATTCTTTAAATAAAAAATATATTAATTAATAAGCTTTAAAATTAGAGAATTCTAGAACTTTCAAATGAACATAACATAAAAATTAAAAATAACACAATTTTTTTATTTAACGATTAAAATTTTAACAACTAACAAATAAATAAATAAAAAAAAATTAATAAATTTCTAAAATTAATAAATAAACAAAAATAAATAAATAAACAGAAATGAATAAATAAACAAAAATAAATAAATAAAAATAAAAAATTTAAAAATAATGATTTCAATTAACAATTTAACTAACAATTAAAAATTTTAAAAACTGGAAACATGTTTCAAAATAGCATTTTATTTAGTAAAATAATATTCTGCAATTTTCAGGTCTTTTTAAATAATTCAGACATTATTTATAAACAATTGTTCCGTTTCTTACTGCGCTTTTTCGTCGGTGGAAAACCCAACTTTTGCGTGACTACCTCCATTGTCCAAAATAAATGTTCTTTCACCCATTTTTGAATTAAAACTCGGAAATCGCATTTAGTTCTCAATTTTTATCCCGATCAATCCCGATTTTGCGGCTTTTTTCACGATATTTGAGGTTATGTTCATTTGTTTTGACATTGGCCGTGTTTACACATATGCCTATATATGTTATACGTCATATATATATTATATTTGGCTCGCAGTGCTACCACCACCCACAGTAAATCCCAGTAGCGTTGTATGAATTCCATGGGCCATGGGCAAGCGATCCAGCCGCAGAAAATTATTTTGTCTGTTTAAAACGAGCTATAAGAGGTCCATTTTGAAGAAAAAACTGAACTATTGATTCTACTTTCGAGCAAATAAAAACTTTTAACCTGTTTATGGAAAAATTAAAATTAGCATAAAAATTATATATTATTATATAATTATTATAATTATTAAATAATAAATTGAAGTAGCTTAAAATCAGCTTCAAAATAAATTGAATTAATTATTTTAATTTTTTTTATTTCAAATATAATTTATTTAATTAATTTATCATTTATTTTATTGAAATTTATTTTAATTGAAATTCAATTAAATTAGCTTATTGAAACAATAGATGATAATTTATTTTTCATTTCAAAAATTTTTGAAATACCAACAAAAACAAAAACCACCAAAATAAATTAAAATGCCGTTAGTTCTACATCATGATTTATTTACACTGTTTTTGCTGATTCGCACATTTCATTTGTAAAACTGTTTAAACTTCGCGTAAGCACACATTTTTACAAGTGGGGACCACGAAGTTGGACTGTATAAAAACGCGTCTAGGCCCAAAAAGCGACAATCAGGTTTTTTTTCATGTGTAAACAATATACGAATATCAAAAATTAAATTTTTTTTTCAATGGTTTTATTTATGGTGACAGCGTAGTTTATCAGTACAATTTTAAGTCTGGTTTTTAAATTGTTTTTTCTACATTGATTTGCAATTTCTTATGCATCTTATTTCTCATGATATGAAAACGTTGATGATTGTGATAATCATTCATTGGGAATCATTTGGTGTTCCACGTTCTAAAATTGTCGCTCGTAAATCGATTGGTCGGCCCTAGCTAAAAAACCAAAACAAAAACTAAGTACAATTGCTCACGCGAAAAATAGTATATTTGTGAAGGAATAAAGTACGTTAATCATGTGAATTTATCATGATTTTTGTTCTACGTTTGGTATTTTTTATAGTTACATATCAGGGAATTTTCTTCACTTTCGTGCAACACTAGAAATGCTTTTTCTACTTTTAAAACTTTTTTCTTTGTTTATAAATGTCAAACACTATGATAGTTACGCCTTTTCGAGTATTTGATTGTTGTTGAAAAAGTATGTATTACTAGGGAATAAACAATTTTTCATCCCAATGTCAACCAAACAACAGTAAAACGTGCTTTTTCCAAATTTGTAAGTACACGTGAGTACGACTTACACAACGAGTAATAATAAATAAAATAAATATAGCAACAATAACGAATTCTGCACTAGATCATTCTCCTATTTCCAAGCAAAACCGAACTTAAAGTTGAGCAATTTTTTATGTATTCTTAACGTTATTAAAATACAAATGTTTTTTTTTCCTTTTTTATTTCATTATTTCGAGAGTAGATCCCTATGTTAAATGTTATATTATGGAATATGAGTTACGGCCAAGAACAATCTCGTTGATAAAAGTGATTCTTATCAATCGCAAAGCCAAAATATACAATCTGATTCTTTATCTTGAACTTTATCGGATTTCATCGCTTTTTCATAAAAAACTGTAAAATCAATCACATTTTGTTGCTCATCACTTTTATTCACGAGCCCACGAGGTGAAAAATGCATTGGTACGTTTTTTTTTTGTTATTGCAAAATGGACATGGTTATTATTATTGTCTATGAACTCAGGGTGTATAACGGACTTGGAAAAACTGGGGAAAATTCAGATTTATGTGAAAAACTTTATCCTAAATTGGGGAAATCGTTTTGCAATGGCGAAAAAAAAGAGTGAAATAGTTTCCTGTTAAACACCCTGGAACTTTGATTCTATAGAATTTCCCTTTTTCATTGAGGAAATTCCAAGATCGATGAAACTGCGATGAAACATTTTTCTCCTCTTTCTCTTAATCTTATTCAGAAAATTCTTTAAGGCAGGAAAGTTCGTCAACTCAAAATCACGTTCACCCTCGAAAATTATAAATAATAACCTGAGCTTTCGTCTAAGAATTATGTACAACTACCAAAAATTAGGTACTGAACTGTATATAATACTGAATTCCGTAAAGCTGTATTTTGATTGGAAAATCATAACTCGACACTGTAAAACAAATGGAACAATTAATTCGAGTCTTGTCGATTATTTTCTATCACACTTCGATACCCTTCAAAGTTTCGGTACAAAAAGTCTCTTCGTTCCCGTTCTTCATCCGCGAATCAAAATATTTCATACGAGGTCTAGCTTACTAAATTTGAAACAGTTCCTACTGATTTTCAGTGAATTTCCACTGATGTCAGAATCGATTATGCAGTTGTAGCGAAATTTCATTAGAAAGTGAGAACATATTTACTGTTGGCCCAATCAGTGAATTAATTGAAATGCTAATCAGTTATGATTAGATAATTTGTGCATCAGTGAATATTTACTGTTTTTTTATCAGAACTATTCAATTAGTTCCCACTGTTTTTAAATCAGTGAATGCTGATTTACGATTTGATGTCAGATTAAATTTCATTTTCAGTAGTGGTAATTCACTGTTTCGTGTTTGGAGCGCGGATTCTGGTTTTCTCGATCTGTCATAAAATTGTAAAATTAGAGTAGGGACGTGGTGTAACTAACGCACTAGAATGTTCTAGTGCGTTAGTCGCCGGTTTCATATGGGTTCTTGGTTGTTCACTGATTGCGAACTTCGTGTGTTTCTTCTACTGACGGGTTCCAGGTAAGCTGCGGGGGCCCAACCCTCGACGCTGCTTTTGAGGAGTTTGACGAACCACCAACCAGCGCAACCGACTTTCAAAAGCTCCAAGATTTCGCCTTCGTGCATGGTCACTTCAGACTGTCCGACCGCACAGTAATCCGCTAGTGCTACGTACCTTCCTCCCTGCAGGTTTATAGTAATTATGGTAGATACTGATTTAGCAGAAAAATAAACGACAGAAATATTGCTGCAATGTACCAGTAATATTATCTTTACAAGATTGTATATGAAGTGCTACTTCAATGTGAAAGACATCTTTTCTTTGAAATGTTGCTTTTGTAATGTTTCATTAATATTATTGCAAGATTGAAATGTTAACATTGCTCTATAATTTTATCTGTAATGGGTAAAAGTAATATTTTCTCTACAATAGATTATATATGGATTGTTACTGCAATGTTAATGAGATCATTTCTTTGAAATGCTGCTCTTGTAATGTTTCATTAATATTGCCGCAAGATTGAAATGTTACTAAATATTACTAAAACATTGCTGCGACATTATTGGAATATTGATGAAATATGTATGCAACATTGCAAATGCAATTTTGGGGGACATTTTCATATTGCAGAAACGTTTTTGCAGTATTCCTGCAACGTTACTGCAAGATGTAATATTTCACTTGTAATATGTTTGCAATCTTGAGGCAATATTATATGCTAGGTGGGAAGAATCTTATTTTTAATCTTCATTGATCGCTAAGATTTTATGAAATTTGGAAATGTAAAAAATGTGGGTAATTTCGAAAAATTCTGTATGATTGAAAAATTTTGGAATTTTGGAAACATGAAAAATATCACACGTTTTTGAAAACTTTTAGAAATATTGAAGATAATGGAATTCTAAGAAATTTAAAAACACACAGTTTTTGCATTTCTAAAGTTTTAAAACTATCATTCACGGAAATGTTAAGAATTTTTGACAACTTGGAGGATTTTGGAAATTCTAAAACTTTACCAAAATCCTTATAGATTTTAAAATTTTTTAAAACTTGAATTATGAAAAAGTAGAAAATTTATTTAAAATTTTTAATGTTCCCGAAAAGTTTGAAAAATTTTCGTAAATTAAAAAGTTCTCAAAAATTCCAGATATTTTTAGTTTTCAATCTGAAGTACATTGAACACGTCAGTAATTTTCAACGATTTTGAAGGAATAGTAAAACTTATGAAAATCTACAAACTTTGAAATTTTTGGAGTTCTGAAACTTTCGAATTCG
The DNA here is from genome assembly GCA_030522825.1 of Platygaster orseoliae. Taxonomy (NCBI): domain Eukaryota; kingdom Metazoa; phylum Arthropoda; class Insecta; order Hymenoptera; family Platygastridae; genus Platygaster; species Platygaster orseoliae. The sequence goes on along the minus strand of JAPYZL010003685.1, from coordinate 6,195 downwards.
ATTTTTCTCAATTAAAAGTTTTTCATAAATTTATAATTTTCCCCAATTTCGAATTATCGATTAATTTCCAGTTATAATTTTAAAAATTTGACTTGCGATGTAAATATTTACAATTCAGAATAAAAACTTCGAAAATTGTTGAAATGATGAAATTTTCGAGGGAATAACTTTTTTTAATTTTGGGATTTCAAAACTTTCACATTTCTTTTTCGAATTTTCCATTTTTTTTTATTGATGATAGTTGATAATCAATTGTAGTTTTGATTTTTAAGATTTTCAATTTAAATTTTATTTCAAAAATATCAAAATAAAATGGAAAATTTTATAAATTATGGAAATAATTAAGAAATTTTTAAACTTCAAGTTTTTGGATCTCTAAAATTTCGAAACTCCAAAAACGAAAATGTTGAGAATTTTCGACATCTTAAAGAATTTTGAAAATGATGATATTTTGGAAATCCTTATAAAGTTTCTCATTTTTCAAAACTTGAATCTTGGAAAAATAAAAAATTTGGTGAGAATTTCAACATTACCGAAAATTTTGAAAAAATAATTTTTGAACTTCTTGGATATCGTTAATTTCAAATTTAAAAAAACATCTAAAATGTCAGTCATTTTCAGTGATTGAAAACATTTTTTTTTATTTCTAAAGGAATAAAATTTTTGAGAATCCAATGACTTTAAAATTTTTTTAGTTTTTTTAACTCCTGAATTTAATTTTTTCAATTTAAAATTTTCGATTTTATTCTGCTACATTTTTTCTTTACTTTTATTCAGAACTCGAAATGACTTATTCAAATTACAAAAGTTGGTAATATTGAAATTTCGATTTTTCAGTTTCCAACATTATATTTTTTTAATCCCTAGATTATGTGAAAAGGGTCGAAATTCATAGATTTAATATAATTTAGTAAACTATAATAAATTTTCACATTTATGTTAATTTCTTCAAGTAATTTTATTATATTTAGTGATTTGAAACAGTATATCTTTAAAAAGAAATGAGTAATTAAAATATGAAAAATTTCTTCTTTTAATTAAAATCTAATATTCTGAATTTGTGTTTTTCAAATCATCATTTTTAAATTTAAAAATTACTTTATGCAATCAAAGAGTCAAAAAAATGAAATTCCGATATTTTAATATCCAATTTCTTATATTCCGAATGCCTTTGTCAAAATTACTCAATTTCATGTAAATGCTTGAAATTTGTAGTTTATTGAAATTTAATACCTTTGATATAATTCAAAATTTATTTATATTTTGCCATTCAATAAAGTATATGGTTTAGAATGGAAAATAAGTTATACGATTACTTAAGCATTTTTTTCTTTTCATCAAAATTTGATAGTTCTGTAACTTTTTGTTTCAAAATCCTGAAAATATACAAAATTTTGTATAATTTGGTGTGAAAATTTATGTGTCTATGAATGAATAAAGTAATAAAAAAATAAAACTCACAGGGGCCGGTCCAAAAGCGTCTTCCTCGTCGTCAGTATTACTGTTTTCAGAGCTCCAACCAACCTCGTCTTCAGTAGATTGGGTATTTTCCGATCCTTGGGAAATCGTACTTCCTCCGTCAATAGAAATCGCACTTCTCAACGACCCCGAGCCCATACTTTGCGCTTCCCATGAAATCGTATGCCGAAGCGACCTTAAAAATTTAAACATTCCTCATCAATAAATAAGTCATCAACTTTCTAAAATTCGCGAAATCTAATATATTCAATGAAGTCACACAATCACAAACTTCAACTTCGACACTTATTTGATTCAAATATTTGTATTGTGTTCAACATATACAACATTTATTTTGATTTTCAAAATCAAAAATTTCCAAAGTTCAAAAAATCATGCAATCTCAGACGAAATATAAAAATATTTTTCTGAAAGAATAATTCATACTTGTGATTCGTTTTCGCGAGTGCCGTGCTTTGCTTTCCTTTAAGTTCCGCCAATTGCGACATCAAAACACTTTTTATTTGTCGCACCCAGTTCAACTTGACTTCAGTACTCGGCGCTTGGATAGTGTGAACTTCGGCCCTTCCTTGCAGCCAAATTTCGAATCTTCTAGCGTCGCCTTTCACTGACTCTGTCAACCCTATTTGCGACATTTTCAAATACCTTTTAAAGCGATAATTCGCTTTGAGCTTGCAAAATATCATGGCTTTTTCATAGAGAAAAATATGTCGCTGAGAAGGTTTCAACCTCAGCAAACGTTCGCGTTTGCTGCTACTCCAAACGCTGAAAGAGCCTTGAAGGAGAAGTTCTCCTTGCGCGTTCAGGTCGCCCTTAAAAAAAAAGTGAATTTTATAGGATTCAGCTCAAAACTATTTTGAAGCATTAAGTAAATACGGTATTATTATTTTGTATGTACTTGAAACTTTTTACGGTTGTGCTACAAACTCGGAATCTCTTGCTGATTTTTAAACTCGTTTATTTTTCCTCTTATCTTGATTTTCCACCACCGATTACCTCACTTTATCGATAAAAAAATAGAAACCTCTTGTTTCTAAAGAAATTGTTATTAAAATAATATCCCAAATACAAGTTAAAAATTATCAACGTTTCTCCGCAATTTTGACCAGATATAAAAACAAAATTCTCAGAAAAATGAGACATACTCCAAAACCAGTGATAGATGTTTGGTGCATGCTGTCGTTGACGCATTTAAGCACGACGAGCATGCAGTCCAAAGCTTCCTGGAGCTCGGTGCAACACGACTGTTCCTCGCAGTACTTGAGGAGGTCTTTGAGCAGAAGCTGGTACTTGGTGATGCGCTGTACTGGCTTCAAGAGGTACGCGGCGAGTGGTAATTTGTGACCCAGCTTCTGCTGGCACATGCTCAGAAATTGTGGCTCGTTCTGGATTTGTTCTCGTAACTTCTCCGAACGTGGAATGTTCTGGCAGTAATAACTGTATAGGCGGTAGAAGATTTCACGCTGCAAACAATTAGGATGGAATGAAACTTAAATGGATGCAATCGGAATGGGATGTAAATGAAGTGGATGCAATTTTAATGAATGCAACTGAAGTGGATGCAATTATAATGAATGCAACTGAAGCGGATGCAATTATAATGAATGCAAATGAAGCGAATACAATTTTAATGAATACAACTGAAGTAGATGCAATTTTAATGTATGCAACTTAAGTGGATGTAATTGAAGTGAATGAAATCGTAATGGATGCAACTGAAGTACATGGAATGATGGTAGATGCAACTGAAGTGCATGGAATGATGGTAGATGCAACTGAAGTGCATGGAATGATAGTAGATGCAACTGAAATGCATGGAATGATGGTGGATGCAATTAAAGTGCATGGAATGATGGTGGATGCAACTGAAGTGCATGGAATGATGGTGGATGCAACTAAAGTGGATACAACTGAAGTAGATGCAATTTCCATACCTTTTGGACGAAGCACAAAGCCACAAGTTCAGTATTAGAAACGCAGTTCTCCAAATCCCTGAGGAAGACGTCGCCATGGAAGTTCAAGATATCCTCGAGGTTTCCAAAAAGAACGTCTGCTTTACCTACGAGGGCGACAGGAATGATGTTGACATTCGCCTCATTATTCATCTCCATTTTGTATCCCTTAATGATGGATCCGAGTTCTGTGACGTAAACTCGCTCCGTTTCCACCAATTCCGTAAGAACATGGCCTCTTTTCATTCTCAAGGCCTCTACGTCCCTGGGCTCGCTTTCCGGGGATGAGGATTCACCCTCGATTGGGCCCAATTCCATCTGTACATGGTTTTTTCACATGTTGAATGAGCATGTTGATGAAATTTGATGCAATTCAATGAAATTTTATGCAACTGAAGTGGATGCAACGGAAGATGACGAAAGATAAAATTTGTTCATTATAAAATTTAAAAAAATCACGTGTTCTTGCGATCAAGTTACAAATCTGTATTTTCTGAAAATAGCATTTTACCCTGGGCATTGTATTGGCCTTTTTCAAAATCCTCCCACTTTTTATGCACTGTGACAAAGGTGGTTGCATGATTTTTACCGGCTCTGGAGTCACCGTTTGAATGGGCCTCGTTGGTTTTATTAATTGCTGTTTTAACGCTACGACTCTCTTTTCACACATTAAGGATACGTCTTTTATCCTTTGTAATACCTACAATACAAGAATGAATTTTTTTTTTCAACTTCTTTAAATGTCTCAAAAGTAGTTCAATGACAATGTTATAACATGTTGACAATCAAAGTTATTACATGTTATAGCATTACTTCACACCACCTTTGCTAAAATCATAATTTCGATTATTTTCCACATTTTATTACAAAACTAAATATCAAAATTTCGTGTACTCAAGACGTCGTGAAAGTGATGGAATGAAATACGAATTTTTTGAATACTATGGAAGGAAGTATAGTCAGTTGACAATGTAATACCTGAGTAACGAGAGCTTTGGTTTCTGGCATAATCGAGTCCTCGAAAATATTTCTCGGTTGATGAAATTCTTCAGAGTCTTCTAGGAGAATTTGGAGTTCTTGCAGAGCTTGTTCAGGTGATGTCACGCTGTTTTGGGAGGCTAAAAGTTCGATTCCTCGAGTGCACCAGGTGTTGGCCTTAAAAGGAATTTCATTCTTTTGTTGCGATCATGAAATAAATTACTTTTTGAATGACTGAAAATTTGGAAGTATTTGAATTGAGTTTTCGATTGAAATCATCGTATGAAGGATGAAAGTTAAAATTTTAAATTAAAATCTGTGAAGATAGTGTACTTGAAATATATAAAACATTAAAGTTTGCAGGATCAAACTTGAAAAATTTACGTACGAATTCGAAAAATTGAAGAAATCTGAAAAATAATTTTAAAATAGTACCTACCTATCTGATTTTATTTATGTGAAAGATAGGAATCAGACAAAAATAATGGAATTTTCGAAAAAAACTTGAATGGTATGAAGTTATTTTTTGAAATATTTATCAAAATACGGAAAGTATGTACAAAATTTTTAATTTTTGACCATTTGATTCCGAAAATTTATATAGAAATTCATACAAATACTAGAAAATCCAAATAATTTTTTGAGTACTGGAAAATACTAAAAGTTCTACAAACTCATGAAATATCCGAATTAAATGAAGATACTTTGTTTTTGAAAAATTCAGTTCAATACTCTGAATACTTTGAAAAAAAAGATATTCATGAAAAGTCGAGAGAATCCCATCAAATTTCATAAATACTAAAAAATACTGAAAATACTGGGTATCCATAAAATACTTTAATTCATGTAAATGTGGATTTATAAAAACTATCAATTATTACATTAAGTAAAAAATGGATTAACCAAAGTTTTGTTTATGTAAACTATAGTTTTCATTAAGAAAATTTAATATTGGTAGTGATAATAAAAATTATAATTCTCATGTCTAAAATTTTGGTTGATTCATATTTCAATAAATGAATGGTTGCTGAACCAAAACATTTCTTTCCATGTAAAACGTCGAATTCTAGAAATAAATATCGAAATTTTAAAAAGTTCTGGATACATCTACGAAGAATCTAGAAAATCCTAGGAAATTTCATACACCTTAAAAAATATAAAAAATACTGAAACTAACAATTTTTTAAAAATCTTTGAAACGTTGAATCTTGAAACATCGCATTTTAGAAATATATGTAGGAATTCATATAAAAAATCCTATAAAACTCTACAAATTGTAAAAATACTGACAAAATACGAAAATACCTAGTGATTACAATTTTTAAAAATTCTGTTACCTGAAAAATCAAATAAAAAGCTGAAATTCATAAAACTTTGGATTGATTCTATTTAAGTACAACTGCAAGTTTGGAAATTTCCTACATTAATCAAAATTTCTGCATTCAATTTTCAACTTAAGTTCTACATGCGAATTTCCAAAAAAATTTCCAACTATATTTTCTAAATAAACTTCCCAATTGAAGTTCCTAAACAAAATGCCCATTTAGAGCATCAAATCAAACTTTTCGAACATATTTTCCAAACTCAAGTTTCAAATTACACTTTCTCATCAAAGTTTCTAAATAAAAAATCTACGTCCTTATATTTTATAATAACATTTTTCCAAATAAAAAGATCTTCAACTCAAGCAAGACAGAATAAATGTAAATTCAGCCAAGAAGGACCATTAATATTCTTTATTCATTTGACCGACGTTTCGTTCCGGATGCAGAACATTCTCAAGGTC
>JAPYZL010003677.1:0-10435 GCA_030522825.1 Platygaster orseoliae | reverse complement strand
TGAAGTTTGTATTCTAAAATTTAAATTTACACCGCAGTTCAAAATTTCAAAATTGAAAATTGAAAATAAATCAATAATTAGAAATTGGAGAAAATTATAAATTTGTCAAAAAATTTTTAATTGAGAAAAATCGAATTTAAAAGTGTTATAAATCCAACAATTTTCAAAGGTTTTAGATTTTCATAAATTTGTATTATTTTAGAAAAATTTCAAAATTTTTGAAAATTATCAACATATCCAATCTACTCCAGATTTAACATTTAAAATATCTGGAAACTTATAAAATATTATAAATGAATGTTTGGAATCCCACCTTTTGTACTGTAACGAGCGTATTAAAAAGTAATTAATTTTATCAAGAATGAATATACGAGATCTTTTGTGTAGGCCGAAAAGGGTCCATTGAAACTAATCGTTAGAACTGGAAACCCAAGATAAGAATCAGGTAAAATGATGGGAAAATCATATATGCGGGTGAAAAAATCTTCTAATTCTTGGGCTGAATTTTACTTTTTCGAGATTTTCTTTCTGGCTTTTAAAGCAGAGAACAGGTAAACAATTTTTAGGATAAAGGTCACGTATCCGAGTTTTCAACGGAAGATTTCAGCCGATTCTTACGCCCAAAAAAACACTACTTAGGTCTTCTGAGAGAAGATCCAACTTTCCGACTTATAAATTCAGCCGTTCAATTATCTATTTAAATGAATTCTATCTTAATAAATAAATTTGAATAATAAATAAACATTAATTTATTTAAAAAAATTATTGATATACTATAAATTTTAATATATATAAATATTAATAAAGATTATTGAAAACAAACAAACATGATTACTGAAAACAAAATTTTATCATTAATTTATAAGCAATCTTTAAGGGTTATCGTTACCTATCATGTTAAAAACGATCGTTTATCATAACGTATGCAAAAAGTTTCAGTTCTCAGATGTGGGAGTCAGATATGAAAATGAACAAAGCAGCAACATGCAACTTATGGTCATTTTTACATAGCCAAAAACTGCCTTAAAATATAATTTTTCAAATATTTTCAGAACTATGAGGTAGTTTCTGCTATGACATTGAAAAATTCCACCTCTTCTGGGATACGTATTGAATTTCCAGCAAACCTCGTAGATTGCAACCCAGAAGTTGGGCTTTCACGTGTGCGTAAGCGGCTGTGTAAGTTTGCGTAGCATCGGTGTGTGACACAGACGCTTACGCACACGTGAAAGCCCAACTTCTGGGTTGTAATCGACGAGGCCTGATTTGCAGCCGCTATAACTCTGAAACTTTGAGGGGGGGGGGGGGGGTAAGGGATAATTTGAAACAAAAAACACTTTCTTCGCTGATTTTTTACGGAGATACAACGTTTAGGGATGCCCGGAAAACCAGACCTGGAATTCCAGATTCCTGGGCATGTCTTAGAAAATTTTCACTACATCCCAGAATGAATCAAACCAGGATCAAAATTAGCTCAATCACATCGACCTAATATTGAACCATATTGCGAACGTAGTGTTGATATTTGTTTGATCAAAGTTCTTTGATCAAAATCCAAGTTCAAAATCCGGAGCGGTTAAGCTCCCGGATCGGATCGTTTAACGGAGCGGCTCAACATCCCTGAACGTAGCTTAGGTAGGTAAGTTAAAAACGCGAAAAGCTAGTTTTTACAAAGAGCGAGATAAGGTGGGTTAGGTACGTTAGTTAAAAAAGTGAAAGGTTGGTTTTTTCAAATTCCATGTTAAATTTTTGTCAATCCAATACACGCAATTTTAAAAATTGTAAACGACAAACTAGTGTATGTTAAATGCATAGCTGTGAAATTAGTGAAATAGTGAAAAAAATTTGATCAGTATAATATATAGATCTTTTTTGTATACCTCCTATTTCCTCTTTATACCTGGCCAAAGTACCTTTTTCAACTGAGGAGCAACTCGGAAGAGGGATTAGTAAACCTTTCTAGGCTTGAGCGTAACTCGGAAGAGGGAAAAGTGAACCTTTTTGGACTTGTGCGCAACTTGGAACTTTTGCACACCAATTTAGAGGATTTGGGCGTAACTTGGTATCAACCTTAGGGATTCCCGAATTTTTTGAAATTTCTGGACTTTTCGGGATTCCCAATTTTGTAGAGATTATTGAACTTTTCGGGATTCCGAAAAACTTTGGATCCCGTCCTGAACGAATTAAAATTTTCCGTCCTGTCCCGGCCCTCGAAAATCTCTATCCCGCACACACCTCGGAATAACCCATTGTCAACTATGATACAAAACTGTAAAAAAACCTGTAATGATCCAGCAACTCAGCCATCACATCTGCTGCGACTCCGTGAAATCCGACATTAAATGTTCCAAAACAGCCTCTTGAAGACAAGTGTGGTTTCCCACGTGCAGGGCCTGTCTAACATCAGCTTTCTTAAGCCACTCAACGTAATTCATTACAGAATCAATAAAAGTACTATTGATTGGTCGCAGATAATGCTGATAATCAACAAGTCAATTTAAATTCGTGAACAAAGATGGTTCAGTGTTTGCGTGAGAAGAAGCTTACTCAACACTACAGAAGCGTTCAGATATTTCTTATCATCGATCAATTCTTTTATTTGAGCTTCGTATTCCTCAAATTGTTTCAATCCATGAACATCTATTAAGCCAATCTGATAAAGATAATCTCCTAAGATGAACTGGTTGACGGAATCCGTCAGGCCATTCGCTATAGACATTCCCTGGAGGTTGATCTTTGGACCATTATGGAGGTTGTGTAGTCTTTGATGGCTTTTGCAATAGCAGGAACGTACTTTTCAGCGTGAGATACTCCAGTGACGTAGAACGGGTGTTACCGGAGATCAGGGAATAGTGTGAAAAACTGCTTCAGAGCGGCCAGGAGGTTGACGCCTTCGTCTATTTCATTTTTGGCGTAGCAGTTTTGGAAGTTTATTGCAGGCAAGTTTTGACTGCAACCTGAACGCAGGCCTCGTAGATTACAACCCAGAAGTTAGGCTTTCATGTGTGCGTAAGCGTCTGTGTAAGTGTGCGTAGCATCGGTGTGTGACACAGACGCTTACGCACACGTGAAAGCCTAACTTCTGGATTGTAATCTACGAGGCCTGCCTGAACGCAAATTAAAGGAAATATTTCTAGCAAATCGCATTCAGATTGCGGTCAACATTTGCTGGCAATAATTTTCAGCGATTTGCGTTCAAATAGTGGTAACATTTTCCGGCAATGATTATCGCCAATACCTCTATCGATAGCGGAAGTATTAGGCTCATATCTTGACGGCAGTTGGTTTATTGGGATCATTGAAAGCCAATTTTATATCTCAAAAGTATTCAAAAGTTTCGGAATAAAGACAAATATAGATAAAGTTATATGAAATCGATGATTTTTTAAATTTTACTTCACCGTAGTTTTAGTTTCATTACGATATTGTAATTTTTCACTTTGAAAAAAAAAGAGATTGGAACTTCATCCCCCTTTTACCCAGGAAAAATAACAAGCCCAGTATGAAAAATCCATAATTCTTTTTATTTTGTTTCAATTAACATTACCTATTACATTTGTCCTTTTTTGTACCATATCATATGTAGGCGCGAGAATCCAAGGCGTCGTCGACAACGTCAAAGCCCATAAAACGACGACACCTGGAACTCGCCATCGCGGGAAACGCCTCCGTACATGAACGAACAATCGCACTGCCTATATATCGTACAAAAAATACACATCTCGACAGAAAAAAGGTCCACGTTGTAACACACGGACGAAGCTACGCTAAGGTTACATACACCTACCAGCTACGACATCAACAAAAGCTAAGTCTCATCGCGGTATCAAAAACATGCGTTGCCATTGAACGTAGAAAATATTGCATTCACCTTTGCGTCGCTCGATCACGTACAGAGGTCGCTCTCTGCCATCGCCACATCGTTTTCGGAAATCAAGGTCACGATTTCCAGCCACCAACGCTGACCTTCAGACGCTACGACAATGTACAAGGTCAAGTAGCATTGGTAGCAATGGAAATCGCAGCGAGAATAAGCAGTGGTGTAGCGAGAAATTGCACCAGTTTTATGGTCGTTACAGTCACGATCGATGGAGAAACGCGGTTTCAAGCAAAGTGGATTTTCACAGAAAGAGCGTGAAACAACAACAATATTGTTGTCAATTCGATCTAAGTACATACTGTTTATACAAAGGGATTTGGTTCCTCCCAATCATTCTACGATGTAACAAAATATTGGGTAGCTTGTCCAGGTTGACCTTGGAGCATACTGGATACGATGCCAAGGTCAACGCGTGACAGCTTCTTTTGTACAGGAAAAAATAAGACTCCTTCTGGGGAACGATCGACGTATCAATGGGGTCTTCTGGAGCGTCGATACATCGATTTTTCGCCGTTCAAGTATACAATGTTTGACCTCGACAACGTTTTCCAAACACGAAGTTTCATTCTTGGGTTATATAATTATTCAGCTTTCCGTTTATTGTACAAATTTCATGGGAGTATGTACAGTCTCTCGAGGATTGTGTGAATTGATGGGTCATGGGGACATGGGATCCATGAGTGCAACCAAACAGGAAATCTGAAAATGGAAATGGAGTCTGACAGATGAAAAAAGATTGTCCTTGGAAATGTTTAGGAGTGATGATTGAATTTGTTTTTTATGATTGTTTAGAGTGTTAGTGGAACTGACGTTGGATGTAGTGGAGAACACTTGAATATCATACCTAACTTTCATGTTGAATTATTTTGAATGGTTTATATTTTACTCTATTAAACGTATTTTATTAACAATTTATTTTCGAACAAACATTTTTTGACTTCCATTTTCTCGATTTTTATTATTTCAATTTGATATTTTCAAGAATTTTCTGTTCACATAGTCACGTATGAAAAAAGTATTGTAGTATTAATTATAAAATAATTATAATAAATCTGAATATAAAATATTCTATTTTGACAATTGAAATTCGTGAAGTTGATTATACATATAAAATCTGAAAATAATTAAAAATGAATAGTTCTTGCAAAAAAATTAATGGAAATGAAACAAAAAATTGAAATAAAAACATTGCATTTCAAACAAACGAGAATTTTCTATTTTTAAAATTTACTCCTTTATTCAATAACTATCCAATTTTTTGTACGCAAATAATATTTTAAATGTAAATTTTATTATGTTGAATTACTCAAAACGTGATATTGTATTTTATAGTTCGGAGATATTCTATAAAATAAATTATCAATTAAACTACGTTTATGATTAAATTGAAAAAAAATTTACCAACCTTTTACTACATTAACTTCATTCTCATCTATTTACACGTGAAAAAAAAAACCACGATTGAAACAAATGAAAATTCATATTTATAAAATGCGCCACTTCAATCAACAACTATTCAATTTTTCACACACATTCACGCAGGATATTTTCCATATAAACTAGTTAAAAATCAATTTCATGAATTATTCAAAACGTGATATTGTGAAAATCTGTAAAAACTTGCACTAAAATAATTTTTGTAAAAAAAGTGAGCGGAAAAAAAGAGTTTTAAAGTTAAAGTAATCAAAAAAAATTCTCTTAATGTTACGGATCGGAACTTTACTGTAACATGAATTCCATAAATGAATTCCTCATACTCACCAAGACGTAAAAATTTCAATTCCATGTCTGTCGAAAAAAAAAATTCACACCTCAAACAAACAAAAATTGTGTTGCGCCAAATTTGTATGTCCTGTTTGGCTGCACGCCCACGCTTTTAAATTTAAGCCGGAAAAAGGAAAAGGCAGAGCGATACCAAGGAGTACCATTAATTGACGTTGTTCGTATGTACAATAACCGTGTTCAAAATTTTCGAGACGCGCGACACAAAATACATAAATAACACATGCACCCACTGCGACGAAAGAACGCGAAAAAACAAAGGCAAACAAAAATCGTACAACAAACAAACAAACGGTTCTATTAAAGTACAATTCAGTCCACGAAATCGAAGCGGCGCAAGTGCTGCCACTTAGCTCGCGAAAAACCGCTATTATGTACAGTTACGTAAAATTCATTAAAACAACGGAAAATTAATAACTTTTCTTTCTCTAAATACGCGAAATTATCCATGATATGCACATGAAAAATGTGTGAAACTCTCACGCAGCTGATTAAAAGATAATCTACCATTTTTCAGCCCTCTTTTTCTCCCACTCGCAAATGTCGAGGTTTTAAAATGAGGATTTGCCCCGAGTCCTGGCTTTATTTTTGTGCTTCGAAAGGATTTTTCGTTCGGAATAAGTGTAACCTTATCACAGAGTGGTTCTCCATTATTCTCCGCGCTCTTCTTTTCTTTTTTTACAAACTCGACTCGATCTGCTTGATCTCTTTTTCGGGCGCCTCCTGCGGTGACGGCGCGGTCTCGATGATCTCGGGTATATCATCCTCGTTTTCTTCCTCGATGTCCTCATCGATTGGGGTCAACGTGTCTTGTATCACAGGCTGCGTCTAGAATCAAAACATGTTTTTTTCAAAAAAATATTGTATGGAGAAAGAATATTGTCAGAGTGACCGAAAATATTCACGAAAAAAATTAATAATAGCGTATTGATTTTGCACGAAAAAATGGCATGATACGCTCAAAAACCATGAAAAAACTGCAAAATATGCAATAATAAATGCACAAAATACTAAGTACTATCTTTATCTTTATCATTATCATCTTACCTTTATTTAGAAAACAGTATCTTTTCTTAAATTTGTAGTATTTTCCTAGTATTTATACAATATATTTTTCGAAATGTGTTCAGTGTTATACGAAGAATTTTAGAATTTGATTCTGTAGTATTGAAGATTTCAGCCATTTTAATAGTTTCAATCAATTTTTTGGAAAACACTAACTTTTATTTCGAGTTTCTGTCTTTATTTTTTTAGTATTTAGAAACTGTTAAGAATTTTGTTGTGTATTTATGATGTTCTATATGAATTCACAAAATATATGTTCTATAGGATTTGAAGAGTAATACAATTTGGAGAATAGTATCTCTACGTACTTTTTGATTAGTAAAATATATTCAGTCTCTCTCGCCTTTTTTTTGCATTTCCACAAATTTTACGGATTATTCAGTATTTTTGTAAATTGCTGTAAGGACTCATAGAATATACGAAATGTCTCGTCTCGACGAGCTCTATCGATTGGGCTATATGTCGATGGTAAAGCCATCGATTTCAGCCGAAAATCGATATATTTTTACCGATAAATATATATATATTAATCGATAGGTCTCGTCGAGATCTATCGATTCCCAGAATTTAAAATCTAAGGCCACTCTACAACGAAAGTTATAATGAAAAATAGTCGAAAAAATGATTTCCCGAATTTTCGAAGAATGTAAATCCAAATATGCATCAACATATCAACATATCGCATGCGTATTTTACATATTTTGTGTAACGACATTCAGAATGATATCACTTCCAATCGCACAATTGGCTGGAAATGTTGTGTGCCGTCTTTTTTAGGCATGAGGAAAATGCTCAAAAAAAAATTTTTTACTCTTGTTTTTTCACATAAAAATTTCTAAAAATTCCTTGTATCCCCAATTTTTTTCACAATCTAATAGAAAATAAAAAAAGGAACAATTTTCATGTATAACATGTTCTTCTGCGAGTGAAACTTTCTCCGGAAAATAGCGATTTCCACCAATTTCATCGATTTTTGGGACAACATTTGTTAGAAGCGTTCTGTATCTCCAATTTTTTTTCACTGACTGACAGGAAATCTAAAAAGGAACGATTTTCATACACAATATTTTCTGCTGCGAGTGTAATTTTCTCCGGAAAACAGTAATTTCCACGAATTTCATCGATTTTTGGGACAAAACTTGTTAGAAACGCTCTGTATCCCCAATTTTTTTTCCACTATCTGATAGGAAATCAAAAAAGGAACAATTTTCATACTCAATATTTTCTGTTGCGAGTGAAATTTTTTCTGGGAAACAGAAATTTCTACCAATTTTATCGATTTTTCAGCCACAACTTTTTAGAAACGTCTTGTATCCCTAATTTTTTTTTCACTATCCGATGGAAAATCAAAAAAGGAATAATTTTCATAAATAATATTTTCTTCTCCGAGTAAAACTTTTTCCGAGAAACAGAAATTTCCACCAATTTTATCAATTATTCAGCCACAACTTTTTAGAAATGTTCTGTATCCCCAATTTTCTTTTCACTATCTGATAGGAAATCGAAAAAGGAACAATTTTCATGAACAATATTTTCTTCTGCGAGTGAAACTTTTTCCGAAAAACAGAAATTTCCACCAATTTAATCGATTTTTCAGCCACAACTTTTTAATAACGTTCTGTATCTCCAATTTTCTTCTCATTATCTGATAGGAAATCAATAAAGGAACAATTTTCTTCCGCGAGTGAAACTTTTTCCAGAAAACAGAAATTTCCACCAATTTCATTGATTATTCAGCCACAACTTTTTAGAAACTTTCTGTATCCCCAATTTTCTTTTCACTATTCGATGGAAAATAAAAAAAGAACAATTTTCATACATACCGTAAAACCTTTCAAGAGCTACACGCTGTATTCGTAATCGGCGTCTTCTAAAATGTCACTATTGAGAAATCATTAACAATCAATTTACAGACTATTTGAAAAATTTTAGTTATGAATATGCTACAGAAATCAGTGATGACCCTTTTTTTGCAGCCTTTTTTGGATTTTACACTTTTTTACACTATAGAACATTTTAACTTTCTTGACAGAAATTTTTCGAAGTCAATAAAAATTTTTGTTTTTCATAAAAAAAACTATCACGAATTTCCAAATTTCGAGCAACAATTGTTTCTCATAATTCGAAATTCTATCGAAAATAACTAAAAAAAAATTTTAGGTTTTTTTCGAAACTTTTACGAGTTTTTTCTTTATATTGCAAAAAAATTTTTTATTTGAAATTTTCGAATAATCAGATATTTCGACTTGAATTATTCTAAAACTACAAATAAAATATCGTATTGCGAGTTTTAACAATGCCTTTTTGGACGAAACGATTACATCCCTCGGCTTCGCCTCGGGCCCTCGGGCAACCCTTCGTTTCGTCCATCCAGGCATTGTGAAAACTCACAATAATATACTATTTCCATATCTCGAACTTTCGTGTATTTTCCGTGTTTAATTTCCGATGTATCGTGGTTCCAAAGCCGTAGGATTAATAATTCTGGTTCTTTACTGATGAAAATTTAGAAAAATTGATAACTCAAGAACTACTAGGAATTTAAACATTTTGAGCAACAATTGTTTCTCTGAATTCGAAAATCTATCGAAAATGACTGTAAACATTTTTTTGATTTTAAAAATTTTTCAAGTGTTATTTTTGACACATTTTTTTTGTGCGATATCTCGATCTTTCGTGACCTCTACAATTGATATATCCAAGTCCCATGGTCGTGAAATCGATTCATCGAGCACTTTGATGTAAATTTTAAAAAATTGATATTTCTGAAACTATTGACAATTTAGAAATTTCGAGCAACAAAAGTTGTTCATTTTTCAAAGGTTTATCGACTTATGAAAAAAAAAATTTTCACCCCTACGCCGAGTATTTGAAATAGAAACGGATTTTCACAAAACCACGTTTAAATGAAACCGGAAAACATGTTGAACCCATTGGAAGAAGTCGTTATCAGATTCAATGATTTCAAAGGCCCTCGGACGGGCCTTCTGTTGTCGAAATATAAACGGATTTTCACAAAACCGCGTTTAAATGGATTCGGAAGACATGCTGAAACTGATGGAGATGGTCGTTTTCAGATTCAATAATTTTCAAGTCCTCCGGACAGGCCTTTTGTAGTGACTCGCAAAAGAAAATAGTATGTATGAAAATTGATCCTTTTGATTTGATTTCCTTTTGATTTTCCATCGGATAGTGAAAAGAAAATTGGGGATACAAGACGTTTCTGAAAAGTTGTGGCTGAAAAATCGATGAAACTGGTGGAAATTTCTGTTTTCTGGAAAAAATTTCACTCGCAGAAGAAAATATTGTCCATGAAAATTGTTCCTTTTTCGATTTCCTATCAGATAGTGAAAAGAAAATTGGGGATACAGAACGTTTCTAAAAAGTCGTGATTGAAAAATCGATAAAATTGGAGAAAATTTCTGTTTTCCGGAAAAAGTTTCACTCGCAGAAGAAAATATTGTTTACGAAAATTGTTCCGTTTTTGATTTCCCATCAGATAGTGAAAAGAAAATTGGGGATACAGAACGTTTCTAAAAAGTTGTGGCTGAATAATCGATAAAATTGGTGGAAATCTCTGTTTTCCGGAAAAAGTTTTACTCGGAGAAGAATAGTATATTTCACAAGTTGAGTATCGGGAGTTTTACCGTAGACGTCAAGTTGGCGGCGCAGAGCCATATAGGTTAGTGTGGAGAATTGTGGGCAAGC
>JAPYZL010003612.1:0-13890 GCA_030522825.1 Platygaster orseoliae | reverse complement strand
ACATGGAAAAAAATATTGTATGTTACATGGGAGGAATGTGATTCAACTCGCGCGCTTGAGCACTCGCTGCCGCTCGTGCCCAAATGCTCGCTCGTAGAGTCATTCCATTCATCCCTTGTAGCATAAATATTTATTTGAAATTTTTAACAATTTTTCAAAATAAAAAACAATCTAATGAACTTTTATTATTCATTACTTAAAAAGTCAAGCACTTCAAAAAAGTTTTTGAATTTCCAAAAGTTGTAAACGCCTGCAAAAAATTATATTATGTTAATTTTATACATGATATGACAGGCTGAGAGCGCAAAATGGAAAAGTAAGAGACAGACAGATACAAAACTCCATATTGTCTGTCTCTACTTCGACCATTTGCGCTCTCGGCCTGTCATATAATGTAGTTAAATATATTATAATTATTTCTTTGATTGTTCAATTGCGAAAAATTCGTAAAATTGAAAAAAAAACTATACCAACTATGAAAAACTTAGAATATACATTAAAGTTATAAGCAATAAATTGGATATTTAAAAATTGGCTCGCATTCATTTTTTACTCCGAGAGGACATTCAGGATTTCATATATATTAAAGTTATAAATTACTCATAATATCGAAAATTCGTCACGAGATAAAAGAACTTTTAATCAAATATTTGTAAAAGTAAATAATCGAAAATAAGACAAAATCATGTATAGTTCTTGGAAATTTTCAAAAATGTTAAAATCTTTCAAAACTATAGCAAGTTTATTAAGACTTCTACACAATTCTATTTTCTTAAATAAAAAACCCCAAAAACCCTAAAATAAAAAACCAGTACTAAATTAAATAATTTCAGAATATAACTCACTTCAGCTTTGATTTTATAACAGCCACTTTTTTCTCTCACATTTGGTTTATAAGTGCAATCGTATTTTTTCAAAACGATACCTTCATCGTCATTTTTCAAACTTTTGTTGAAAAAAGTGACGAGATCCTTGCTGAAAGATAAAAATAATGAAAATTCTTGTCACTTGATAATACCAAAATTTATTTCCTAAAATGTTGTACCTGGAGCTAATCACATCAGTTTTGCTTTTATGCAGAACCCCTTCTTTTTCTTCGAAAATCCGATTCAGAAAATTTAATCTTTCATGATAAGGTTTATCGATAAGTAATTCCTCGTTGTACAAGATTATATCAAATGCAACAAAGCATGGTTGGTGAGCGGAATTCGGCCCTAAATTTTTAACGTCGAAACTCATTCCTTTGGAACCGAACTGCTTCTTTCCTTTATGCCAACCCATAAGTTCTCCATCGAGAATTACAGATTGAACGTCTTTTTTCAAAAGACTCATAATTTCTCTTGACAAAAATCCACCTATAAAGTAATTGAATATTTACAAGTTAATTATTGAAAAATAATGAAAATTTGTAACTCTAATAAAAGTAAATTCGATAAGTAGTATATCAAATTCGAATTTTTCATTATTTATTACCACTGTAATTATAATTTTTTCATTACTATTATCCTAGTGGCAAACATTGTCGAATTTAATATAAACAATCTAAGTTTCGAATGGGTCATAACGACAAAAGAATATTTATACTGCGCATGTCCGTATTGTACCAACATAAATAATTCCAATAAGTAATGTTTGTCATTATTTACAAGTAATTGATGATTTTCACCAATTTTTACCGATTAATTGATCATTTTAACCTATTTTCAACAAATAATTGATAATTTTCGCCAATTCGAAAATTTAAAACTGAATCAAATTCGAAAATTGAAGTGAATATTTTGACCAATTCTAATTGACAATTTTAATTGACATACAATTTTAAACGACCATTATTTTTAATTTTTTATATTTCAATAATCTTAATTGACAATTATTTTTAGATTCAATAATTTTATTTGACAATTTTTTTCAACTCAATGATTGTACTTGATAATTTTCTCGATTTTTTTAAAATTCTATTTTAATTCAATTTTTTTCAATTCAATTATTTTAATTGACAATTTTTTCGATTTTTTCCAATTCCATTTCAAGTAATTTTTTTTGTGATTCAATAATTTTAATTGAAAATTTTTTCAATTTCAATCATTTCAATTGACATTAATATTAACCAATTTTGAAATTAAAAATTAAATGAAATTCGAAAATTCAAGTGAAAATTATTAATAAGTGATCATTTTCACTGTTAATTTTTAATTTTTTCAATTTTTTTCAATTCTATTTTAATTCAATTTTTTTCAATTCAATAATTTTTTTTGACAATTTTTTAAATTTCAATCATTTTAATTGACATTAATTTTCACTAATTTTGAAATTAAAAATTAAATTGGATTCGAAAATGAAAGTGGAAATTATCAATAATTTATCATTTTCACAATTAATTGATAATTTTTACCAATTTTCACCAAAAATAAAAAATTATAATTAAATATTTATAATAAATTAATAATTATATTCAATAATTTGTACTAACATCAATATTTTCAATAAGATCGTATTCCTCTGAATTTACGAATCAAATCTCATCGATTTCTCTTTTAATATTAGTGAATTTTGTTTTTGAAAATTGTGTTCTTTGTAGAGCAATATCTATTACTGAATAAAATTATAAAAAAAAATTTCTTTTACATTTGAAATATAATCCAATTGTCTGTATTATAATACAATATTATTTTTAGAATCTTAAATATACAGGTTAGAAAAATAATTAAAAAACAAAATCAAAATATTAGGGAAGATCAAAGCTTTTTGTAATTTAGTGAGTTTTTGTGATTTTTTGTGAAGTTTTATAATTATTCAATCATGTGACGTTATTACGTGCTTGTTGATTTTTTGAATTTTTATAACTTTCAGTTTCTTGTGACTTTTTGTGATCTTATGATTTTTCATAATTTTGTGACTTTTTGTAATTTTTGATTTTGTAAAATTTTATGAGTCTATACTTTTTTTTACTATGTGTGATTTTGTTGCTTTTCGTGATATTGTGATTTTTTCCAAATTTGTGACTTTTATTTTTTTGAATTTTCAAGATTTCCATTGTTTGTGACTTTTTGTAATCTTTTGACTTCTTGTAATTTTGTGACTTTTTGTGATGTAATAGGGTTCAACGTACAGACCTTCTCATTTATATACATTCAATTATATATATAAATTCAATTTTATATATATATTGTACTTATAAATAATTTCTTAATCATTACATTTATTGAATTGTTTCAATTAAATTTTTTATTAAATTTTTCATTTATTTTTTTGATTTAAATTAATTTTTTCAATTTATTCAATTTTTTAATTTAATTAAATAAATGTAATTAAATTAACTAAATTAATAATTAAGAACTTTATATATAAATTTTATACATAAATTTATGTATAAACTTAATTTTAATTTAATTATATATATAAATTTAAATTTAGTTATAAACAAAATTCGAACAATTTTCAACAACTTCCTCAAAATAAACGCAAAATACCTGAATTCTGAAATTCCCCATATCCAGGTTTGGAAGCAATGTTAAATCCTCTCCTGGTAAAGAACGCGAACCGCCCATTTTTCATATGTATCTGAGAACGTTCTCCATCATGCTTCGTTTGAATAAAATATCGTTTTTCTTCCCCGCAAAAAAGTTTTTTTACATCCTCGAATTTGCATCGTTCCAAAAGCATCGGCCGAAAATGAGTGAACAAAGTTATCTTCACACTGCTCCTTTTAAAATTCATAGGGACCGTCAATTCATCGCAAACTATGCGAAGATTGGACTGAGCGTTATAAAAATTGCCCGCTTCCGAGTGAAAAGCTGGAGAACCAAAATTCAACAAAATCTCATTGGATAAACAATTGTATCATATTGGGGAATAAAACAATATAAATTACACTCCAAAATTCCTTTGTGACCAATTCCCAATCTCAAATCTTTGAGTATGATTCTCGTAATCCATTTTAGCTCCATTGAGCTCAGCTCAGTGACCAAATTTCTCCATGTTCTCTCCTTCCTTTTTTTATCAGTTTTAACTGTTATTTCATCTAAAAACGCGTTTATATCGGCGATCGTAAAGTTACTGTATCTTTGCTGGAGTTGATCTTTCAAGACATTAAAAGCTCTTTCTGCAAAATCTCTACTGTTGGTCTCACTGGATGAAACTGGTGCTCTGAAATTTTCGAAGATTTCAAAATTTCTGAAAATTTCAACGTTTGGACTAATTTTATCCTTACGTGTAATTTATAAGTTGATTGAACTGTTCGGTGTTTTTCTTGAGACCAAATATACTGACGTAAAGAGTAGCTAAAGATTTTTCTTTCAATAAATAAGGTTCCCGATCTCTGTCTAAATTCGGCAAAAGTAATCTGATCACTGGAAAAAGTGACACATTCTGGAAAAAAGTGTTAAATTACAACATAAATTTTTTAATGTTTCTGAAGTTCCAAACGTTTTAAAATAAATGAAAAAATAAAAAAAAATTGTTGTATCATTTTTAGTAATAGAATTAATTCTTGAGTTTTGATATTTAACGAATATTATTATACGTTTCTCATTATTTTTAATTTAAATCATGGGTGGAAATGAAAAATAATTTTTTTTTGTTTTCCTTTATTTCATAAAAGTTTGGAACTTCAGGCTTATATTTTTTAACATTAACTCTGCCACTGAGTTTTCATAATAAAAATTTTTCCTATGACAAAATTGTTTGAACAGTAATAAAATTCATAAGATGTTTTGTAAATACAAATAAACTAAGTTATTTTATTCAGTATTGCTTATGTTTTTCAATATGGAATATTATTAAGTTACAATTTTGATTATTAGAAAATTTTTCGTGGAGTGCCTTGAAAAATAATTGATGAGGATTTTTTTTCCTTTCATTCTTTAGAAAAATGTAATTTTTTTTGAATACTAAACATCAATTAAATACATATTTTTGAAAAATTAGTAAGAAATAATTTTTAATAAAATGAATCTCACTGCATTCGGGTTCTCATTTTTCAACTGCGGAATTAGATCCCTGCATTTTTGAAAAAACGCCTCAAGTTTCTCTGTTTTCTTTGGTTTTTCTGCTCGAACACGTTCCAAAAGTTCACAAAATTCTTTGAATAAAATTTTTGTTGCCAGTGATTCAGCCATTTTTCTGCAAAAATAATGAAACTGCTTATGTAAAGAATAATAAATCATTTTTGCACAGTTTCGTTTTTTAATACTTTTATCTCAATAAATAAAATAACTTTCCGTTAATATTTCATCAGATTTTTCAATAACAATTCCTTAAAAGCAGTCAAAGTTTATTTACTGATAAATTTTGAACTTATCTGGTTATTTTATTTGTTTTCATTTTCAAATTTAAATTGTACGATTTGCAAACGTAACCATGAATGAATTTTGGCAAAAGTTTGAGGAAAAATAAAAAAATCATATCTACAATTTTGAAAGAATTGATCAAAGTGGTAATTTATTATCTTCTGATTATACATGAATTTGCAAGTTAATCGTTGTCAAACAATATCTGAATTTCAGAATTTCTTACAAATAAAAATATAAAAAATCGTCGGTATAGTTAGTAATTATAGGAGCAAGTATATTCAAAATAACGATACGTTTATTTACTATTATTTTCTCATCAATAATGTTATTTTTAAAATCAGTTTTCTTTTGCAGCAAAATTTCAATTCAGATTTGAATGTTAGTCATAGTTATAAGTATTTTTTTCAAAATTCAAAGAATCCAAAACACTAATTTTTTGTCAAATATAGTATTTGTGATAACAATATTAATTCATCATTCAAAATATTCTAAATAGATTTCATTTATGTAAATAATTATTTTCATTAATATTTCTTCAATATACACTTTATTTACAGACAAAATTTCAATCTAATTCATTTATTCTATTTGTTTTTATTCTCCAATCACAATTTTACAATTTGCAAACGTAATCATGAATTAATTTTGGCGAAAACTTTGGAAAAATTAGAAAATCATATTTAGAATTTAAAAGGAATTTACAAATTGGTATTTTTTTTCTTTTGATTATACATATTTATGGTTTTAATCATTTATGAACAATATTTAAATTTAAGAATCTTTTACCTATAGAAAAAAAAATTATTAAAATATTTATTATAGGAGTGAGAATATTATGAATATCAATATAATCATTTAGTTTTATTTTTTTAATTATTTAACAAATAGCAGAAATTTAATTAATAATACTAAGTCATGATTTGTAATAATCGAAACATATTTCATTTATGTAAACGACCATTTTCTTGGTTTGTATCTAATTCATTTTCACTTTATTTTTCCTCTGTATTTCATAAACAATATTATTTATTCTTATCATTACTATATTTTACATGAAATTATTAAGACTTATTTACATGCGCATAACATATGTTATAATATATAATACTCTAATGTAAAAATTTTCTATTCATATTTTATACCATTTCTTATTTAAACTATATATTATATATGTATTACTCATTTTATTTATTTCAAATAATTTATAAGACCTTACTTTTTTCGTTTTTTAAGAATCGAAAAGTTTAAGATAAAACCTATTTTTCTAACTAACTAAATTTGGGAGTTTGATAATTTGTAAGAAAATACTGATTTGTTTATGTAAATTGGGTTTTTCATGATATGCAATATTGAATATTATTTATGAAAATAAGATTATTCAAAACTTACCCACGAAATATATTATATTTTCCTTAATAAATACTTTAAAATACTCTATAATATTAATACGTATTGATACTCTTGATAGTTTAGACCAGTTTAGACAGGAATAGTGAAACAGCTGACTATGAATTCTCCGAATTCAGCTGATAACTGTCAACGTTCCAAATGTCAATAACAGCTGATTTGAATTTTGACATGTTTATATATAAACATTCCCCACCCTTTCACCCACCCCATCGACCAAATTCAGCTAAATTATTTCCAATTATTCCTCTTTTTTTCTCTCTCTCTGCCATTGATTGTGAAATGTTTGAATCGTCACAATCACCAAACAACAACCGCCAATTTGAAAAATCAAAAAACAAATCAACTCAACTATGAGAGATTGTTCCCGATTGCCTAATAATTGAATTTTATTGAATTTTTTTTTAAATCGCGTTCGGAAATTGCGCAAGTAGAGCATATTGAACACAACTCGCGTAAAACTCAGTAAAACCAGCGTTTCCAAATCCGTAGTACCGAAATCACAATGTCATGATAAAAACGACTCATCTCAAATTTTTATAACCTAGTGTTTCACCATAAATTCTCAAGAATTTCCTAGAATTTCCTATTTTTGACAAACTCACTGTCTGTCAAACTAGTTTCTGTCAAAAAACTAATCTCGAATAAATTCATATTCCCAAAAACCCATTTTTTTAATGAAATGGTTTATAGAAATGTTTTTCGGTAAACCCGTATAAATATGACGAAAATTGAAAAAAATCAATATATTTGTATTTATAATAATATAAATATATATTTAGATTTATACCGTACAGAGAATAAAAATATAATTCCTTCATTTAAACTCATTTGTCCGCCATATTTCAAAGCAACAAAAATTTTGCATGTTATTGATTGTGATATGTTGTGAATCGTCACAATCACCAACAACAACCGCCAACTTGAAAAATCAAAACAAATCATCTCCGGAGAGAGTTCTCGATTATTGAATTTTTTTTAAAAACGCGTTCGGAAATGGCGCAAGTGGAGCACATTGAACACAACTCGCGTAAAACCATGGTCGATAAAAACCAGTAAAAACAACCCCGTCAAACTCACGTAATCGCGCGATGCCACTTGACGAGAAAAAGGTCCGGGAAAAGCGTGACCGCGGCGTTGCGCGAATCGAGGCAACGATGCATTGATATCACCCAGCAACGCGTTCGCGCGAGGGAAAAACCCGCTTTTCCGCGTTTCCCCAGAGACTTTTCCGAGATGGACGAGTGCATGTTGAACGACCTCCTGGAGTGCTCGGTCTGTCTCGAGCGTCTCGACACCTCGAGCAAAGTGCTCCCGTGCCAGCACACCTTTTGCAAAAAATGCCTCGAAGAAATCGTCATCACGCACCGGGAGTTGAGGTGTCCGGAGTGTCGTGTCCTGGTGGACTCGAAAATCGAGGAACTGCCCCCGAACGTGCTGTTGATGAGGATCCTCGAGGGGATGAAAAATGCAGCCCCCAGGAAGACCCCGACGAGGGGAATTAATGTGGGGCCTCAACTGGTGCTGGGGAGTAGTCAGGGTACGCCGACTGTGGCGACGAGTCCTTTGCCAGTTTCGGCTACTTGCACACCAGCTAGGCATGTCAGCTCTGTCGTCAAGCAACCGACTCACAGTTACAGTCGGCCTTACGGGGTGGCTATTTATGACTACATTTCAAAAATACCTGGGTAATAGAGCATTTTTGGGACTATTTTATATATTATTAATATATTATTCTTTTTTCTCGTAATGAAAATTTGATAGAAAAATTGAGGGCCTGGAAAGCATAACCGCCTCCGACGCTCGAGATCAGATGCCATCGGAGGCGGTTATGCTTTCCAGACCCTCAATTTGTCTTACATCAGACTAACAACGAGAAGAACAAATTCCAAATGTAATAGCAACATATCACAAACACGTTGACAGCAACGATACAATTCAACACTTGAAAAATTTGTATTACATCAGACTAACACTTTTGAATATGAATATATAAAAAAATTTCACTATGTGTGTTTGAATTATTATTTTAAATATCTCAATGTATAAACTTGAAGCGCATTTGATGCAACGATTGTTCCTTGAGAAGAAAAGTATTAAAAATATTAGGGAAATTGTGGGCCACATTTTTATTCTTCCAGATATCTTGAACAAAAATGAAATTTTTTCAAATATTAAAAAGGTATTCTATTCTGCATATGAAAAGGTTACTGTAGTTTTTTGGTTTTTTTTAATTTTTTTTTTTCACAAAATTTTGGTGGATAATAAAAAGTTCATGTTTTTGAGATTGTAAAAATTGTTGGGGAATTGTGGGCCACAACCAAAATTAAGTCAATACTCGAAAATTTCTTTGTAAAAACTTTATTAAAAGATTCGAAATGACAAATGAATTGTTAATCATTAAAAAAAGAAAAAAAAATTCATGCCAATGTCACTCACATATACAATTTGAGCACGTGAACGTGTTGGCAGAGGTAAGGACACATTTTGTATGGACACAATAATAAATCATAAAATATGGACATATAAAATATACACAATAAAATATGGACACATAATAAATACACAATAAAAAAATTGGTATGTATGTCAAAAATGTTGAAACACCGGTGGCCCATGATTCCCCACAAGCTATGTTTTGACGTATAGTGGCTTGATTATAACTCGACAAAATTTTATGCGAAATTCCTTTTGTATATTGAAATGCCAAGGTACAACGATAATTGTCAGCCCATTTACCTCAGTTGATTTGTAACGATATATTGGAAATTGATGCACGAGAACAATACAAATAAATTCTTAAAGAAATTTTTTTTGAGGTTAGTATTGCACAGCACGCTAGTGACGTATACATCGGTTAACTACTCACGTAAAAATATGCTTGTAATAAAAGAAGACTTTGACATTTGTGTCGCACCATACAACTTGACATACGAACGATACATAGCAGTGGCCCATGATTCCCCATGGCCCACAATTCCCGACTTTCCCCTAGCAATTAGAATTAATGGGCATCAAAAATTTTGAATTGGAATTACTAGGAAATGGCATTTTTGGGTTTAGAATTAATTGGTATTGGAAATTCTGGGTTGGAAATGACCCAAATTGGAAATTTTCATTTTGGAAAAAATTGTCATTGGAACACAAAAATTGTAAAACTTGTACCCTAATCTTCGATAGTATATGACCTACTAAATATAACTCCAGAAAGATTTTTCAAAGTTAGCTCTTGTTTACGAGTAATAAATTATTCTAATTTTTATAAATCACGTAACCTTTTTCAGTCAAGTTTGCCTCAATTTTTACAGTCACAATAAATAAAGATATTTATATATATTTTCATTGATTGCATGCTCAAGGCAAGCAATGCTCAAAATCATCAAAAATAAGAAAAAATCATAGCTCTTGGAAATCGTAAAAAATGTTAAAATCTTTCAAAATTTATAAAGTTTTTTAATACTCGTACACAATTTTATTTTCTTAATTAAAAAATTCCAAGAACCCTAAAAAAAAACCAATACTAAATAAAATAATTATAGAATACAACTCACTTCAGCTTTGATTTTATAACAGCCACTTTTTTCTCTCACATTTGGTTTATGAGTGCAATTGTATTTTTTCAAAACAATACCTTCATTGTTATTTTTCAAACTTTCGTTGAAAAAAGTAACAAGATCCTTGCTGAAAAGTAAAAATAATGAAAATTCTTTTCACTTGATAATAGCAAAATGTATTTTTCACAACTCGAACATCGAAAACTCGATTTCCCACGTCTGCCAAAGATGGCGTAACTGAGCGATTTCAGGTTGCAATCGATTTTTCGATGCACTCGTTGTGAAAAATATAGTTCACAACTCGTTGAGTATCGACAGATTTACCATAAACGTCAAATCGGCAACGCAGAATCATGCATTAGTGTGGAAAACTGTAGGCAAGCCGCGAAGCGGCTTGTCTACAATTTTCCACCCTAACTCATATGGCTCTGCCCCGCTAACTTGACGTCTACGGTAAAACTCCCGATCCTCAACTTGTTGTGAAATATACTATTCTAAAAAGTTGCACCTGGAATTAATCACGTCAGTTTTGCTTTTGAGCAGAACCCCTTCTTTTTCTTCGAAAATACGATGCAGAAAATTTAATCTTTCATGATAAGGTTTATTGATAAGTAATTCATCGTTGTACAAGATTACATCAAATGCAACAAAGCATGGCTGGTGAGCGGAATTCGGCCCCAAATTTTTAACGTCGAAACTCATCCCTTTGGAACTGAACTGTTTCTTTTTTTTATGCCAATCCATGAGTTCTCCATCGAGAATTACAAATTGAGTGTCTTTTTTGAAAAGACTCATAATTTCTCTAGACAAAAATCCACATATAAAGTGATTGAATATTTATAAATTAATAATTGAAAAATAATTAAAATTTGTAATTTTTATAAGAGTAAATTCGATAAATAGTATATTAAATTCTAACTTTGCATTATTTATTACCACTGTAATGATAATTTTTCCATTATAATTGTATAAATGGCAAACATTGTCTAACTTAATATTAACAATCTAAGTTTCAAATGGGTAATAACGACAATAGCATATTTATACTGTGCATGTGTGTTACCAACATGACAAATTACCAACATAAATAATTCCAATAAGTAATTTTTATTATTATTCATAATTAATTGATAATCTTCGCCCATTAAAAAATTGAAAACTAAATCAAATTCGAAAATGAAAATAAAATTTTCATCAAATTTGATTCACAATTTTAATCGACAATTTTTTCAATTTTTGCAATTTCAATAATTTTAACTGACAATTGTTTTTTAATTCAATAATTTTAATTGACAATTTTTCCAATTTTTTTTTTAATTCTATTTTAATTCAATTTTTTTTAACTTAATAATTTTAATCATTTTAATTGAAATTAATTTTCACCAATTTTGAAATTAAAAGTCAAATTGAATTCGAAACTTAGAGTGGAAATTATCAATAATTGATCATATTCACTATTAGTTGATAATTTTCACCAATTTTCACCAAAAATAATTAATTAATGATTGTAATTATACATAATCAATTTATATATAATTATTTATAATTAATTTGAATATAATTATTCATGATAAATTAATTATTATTTTCAATAAGATCGTATTCCTCTGAATTCACAAATTAAATGTCATCGATTTCTATTTTAATATTAATTGTGAATTTTGTTTTTGAAAATTGTGTTTTTTGTATAGCAATATCTATTACTGAATAAATAAAACAAATTTTTTTTACATTTGAAATAAAATTCATTTGTCTCTCTTATGATATAATATTATTTTTCGAACCTTAAATATACAGGTTAGAAAAATAATTAAAAACCGAAACCAAAAATATTAGGGAAGATTATAACTTTTTGTAGTTTAGTGAGTTTTTGTGAAGTTTTATAGTTTTAAAATTTTGTTATTTTTTTATGTGATTGTTGATTTTGTGAATTTTCATTTGAGATTTTTCAAAGTTAGCTCTTATTTACGAGTAATAAATTACTCTAATTTTTATAAATCACGTCTCCTATTTTAGTCAATTTTGACTCAATTTCTGCAGTCAAAATAAATAAAGATATTTATCTATATTTCTACGTTGTACAATTTTAAGATAGGGGCATAGATAAGACTTTTATTTTGGATTGTATTAGACAATCATTTTAAAGAAAGTTATTACACTGTGCGACAGTGAAAATAAGAATATGTCTCATTATGAAAATTTGATAGTATATGACACATTTTATGTAGCCATAAAAGGATTTTCCAATGTTGTCTCTTGTTTACGAGTAAAAAATTATTTAAATTTATAATAATCACGTCCCCTACTTCAGTCAATTTTGACTCAATTTCTACAGTCTAAAATCGAAAATGTATGTTTTGATAGTCAAGGAAAACATTTATTAATGAAAATTGGAAAAATCTCGTTAGTTTAACAAGTGAAAATTAACGAAAAAAACCATTATCCCAAAGCTTCAGTGCCGGATTTATATATAGGCAAAATAGGCAAATGCTTAGGGCCTCGCAAAGATAGAGAATCCAAAAAACACAAGTGCTCTGCATGAACGAGAATCCGTAAAATTAGCAATGAATTGAGCCTTGGAATCTAATAAAATTATTGAAAAGTTTGCATGTATTAAAGGCCGTAAAAAACCATGAACAGATTTATGGTTAAACTTATTTTATCCTGATTTTCAAAGAAATTATATGTAATTTACAATTTCATTGTATCCTATAGTGATTTTTATATGAAGTTGCAATAATGTTTGGCTGTGAATAAACAATTTCGAAATTATTTTTATATGTTTAAATTATTCTAGTAAATGTCATTCATATTGTAGAAATAACCTTTAGCATATTTCTAATTGCATATACTTCACAAGTGTAAAATAAAAAGTTTGCAACAAAATACTAACGAGAGCCCTATTTTATTTTTCTTTATTTTTCTGTCTAGGGCCCAAGAGTAATTTTCTGGTAAAAAGTAAATTTGACCAAAAAAATCACTTTATGAAGATGAAAAAAAATTGATATCTTGCTTGGTTCACGAGATATTTTAACTGATATCCTCATAATAAACTAATCAATTTATTCATGAGTTTAAAAATTAATTATTAAACTAATATCATAACCATGAGCCAAGGTTTTCATGCAGTGAGATGCATTATAGGTGATTACTTGAAAGTAAGGTCGGGTTAGGTATTAGTTAAAATATTTAGTATTTTGAACAAATGAACATAAAGTATTCATATTAAATGAATAGTATTTTAAATTGACACTAGCTGAAATATTCGCGTGTATTCTCGAGACTCCGCGAATTTTCAAAAACCTCTGTGTACTTTTCCTTTTCCTTCTGTTTACATTTCCTGTAACTCCGTGTACTCCTTATACTTCCGTGTACTTTTCACATGTACATGGAAAATACACGGACACGGCAAGTGCAAATAATTACTCTTTTTAAATTGTTTAAGTGTCGATTCTGGTTTCAAGCTATTGCGATGTCTCATTACATTCAAAGTATCTGGTCTAGGAATTAATTCGTGCGGTTTTTAATCAAAAATTAGGGCTTATTTTAAAAACAAAATGAATGAATACCTTAATGAAAGTATTGTCCATCGCCAGCCACTACTTTCTCCCATCTTTCAGGCAATTTACGGATTCCGC
>JAPYZL010003580.1:6582-25347 GCA_030522825.1 Platygaster orseoliae | reverse complement strand
AAATATTAATTCACTGTGATACTTTTTTCTTTTCTTCGTGAAATGGCGTTGCGTTTCGAGGTTGAAACGGGTGATGTAGAAACGGTGGCGCGTTTCATACAAAAACGGAAATTTCTCTGAATGTAAGTATATTAAAAAATCAGAATATGAATTTGTATTTGTACTTTTTACTGTTTCTCATAAAGTATTTACTGTTTGTCATAAATCATTGTGACAGTTTCGAAACAATTGACACATTTTTCGGTTTGCTAAAATAAGATGTATCGTCTATTTATTTATCTTTGCATAGTAAGAATTTTACTGTCTATATGCATTGTTTATTGTAAGATCAAAATCAAATCGTGCATCAACCAGAAAATCATAGAAATACGTAGCTTGATGCAGTTAAATTGTAAGTGTGCTTTGAATGAGCATTTTTTGAGCCAGCAAAAGCGTTGCTTTGTTTGATGTATGAAAGCGTCATCAATGCAATATCAGAATCAACGCTCATCTACTCCCAAACTACGTCGCAATCAATGCGACGTAGTTTGGGCCAAATCAAAGCAGCATCATAAACTTGCTTTCGAATTGCGAAATGATGTCAGCATCAATGCACTTTTTGCATCACTCGAACATTGCACATTCATTATGCCATTCGAATAAAATTCAGAACAATAATTTTAAGGTTGTTTCGGATAGCAAATGATTGACACACTATTTGGTCATTCATGTTTGCTACTACAAGATGTATCAATCATTCATCCATCTTTGCATATTCCCATTTTAGGCATTTTACTGTAATTGATCTATAAGTTATCATTCATTGCACAACCCTGGCGCTCTTCAGATATCGTAAGTTACGGGTGTTTTGTGCAAAAAACACACGTAAACTGTTTAAACAACAGCATGAAATGAAAAAGATCAAATTTGAAACTAACTGATATCCAAAATATTTCTAAGTTTTTAAATTTTCAACGATTTCATTCTTTTCGAAATTTTTAAAAATTTTAAAATCGTTGAAAATTACTGACATTTTTAATGTACTTCAGATTTGAATTGGAAAAAGTCCAAAAAAATTAAAAATTATTGAATTCATTAAAATTTTTCAAAATTTTCGGTGATGTTGAAAGTTTTACGAAATTTTCTATTTTTTCAAAATACAAGTTTTGCAAAATTAAAAACTGTATAAGGATTTCCGAAATTTCATATTTTTAAAATTCTGTAAGATGTGAAAATAAATTCTAAACATATTCGTTTATTCTGAAGTTTGAAAATTTCTTTAAGTTCCATTATTTCTAAAATTTCTAAAATTCCCTAAGTGTTTATCTTTATATTTTTAATTGAAATTTGAAATAAAAATTTTTTAAATCAAAATAAACAGTTGATTATCAATTGTAAATAAAAAAAAACTGAAAATACATCAAAAATTCAATATTCGAAAAATAAAATTTGACAGTTTCAAAATCCTAAAAATTTAAAACTTTTTTTTTCGAAAATTTCGTCATTTCCATAATTTTCCGAATTCTTATTCTGAATTTGAAATTTACGCCGTGATTCAACATTTGAAAATTTTACATCTAAAATGAACTAATAAATATACATATAAGAATTTGAGAAAATTAAAAATTTATCGAAATTTTTTAATTGAAAGAAATTGAATTCGGAAGTTTCTAAAATCCAAAAAATTCCCAAGTTTTTAGATTTTTATAAATTTTATTATTTTATAAATTTTTTAAAATTTCAAAATCGTTGAAAATTATTGACATGTTGAATATTACACAGATTAAAAATTTAAAATATCTGGAAACTTTGAAAATTTTTGAATTTGCGAAAATTTTTCAAACTCTTTGGGAATGTTAGAAATTTGAAAATTTTCTACTTTTTCATATATCAAGTTTCATAAATTTGAAAACCTTACAGAGATTTTTTAAAAGTTTCATAATTTCCAAAATTTTCAAAATCCTCTAAGTTGTCGAAATTTCTTAACATTAACGTGTATGGAATTTTAAAATTTAAGAAATACAAAAACTGCAAGTTCTCAAATATCTTGAAATTTTATTATTTCTAACATTTATTAAAGTTTCTAAGTTGTCAAAAACGTGTAATATTTTTAATGTTCTCAAAATTCCAAAATTACCCACATTTTTCGCATTCTCGAATTTCGAAAAATCTTAGAAATCAATGAAGATTAAAAATGAAATTCATGAGTTACATGGCTAAGAGTAATTTAAAAATGCGTATTTATTTGTGAAATTCTTTCATTAATATATATCATTTCAAGAGAATTCTCCTAGGGATTTTATTTTTGCACAAAACACCCGTACAAGGTACCGTAAGTTACAGGCTCACTTATGGGTTCTGAAGAGTGCCAGGGAATCAAAGTCAAATCTTGTATTTGACTTTGGTTTCCTGGATTCCCTGAATTTTTCTCATTTTTCTTTTTAAATCTTTCGCATTTCGAATTTAAAGAACTTGAATTACAAATTTCAAAGTTTCACTTGTTCACTTTCGAAACTTTTTTAATGAAATAATTTAAGTATAAGTTCTCGTCATTATAAAATTCTTTAGTTTTTCATGTGTTTAAATTCATAATAAATCTACATCAGAACACTAGAATTTTTCGATTCCCGGTTATTTTCCCGAATCCAAGTTCCCGAACGGTTATTTTCCCGAAATGCCATTATTCCGAACGTATTATTTCCCGAATGGCCATTTTCCCGAAAGTATCTTTCCCGAGAAAGTATTATTTTCCGAATTTCGGTTGGAATTTAACTTTTATTTCAATTGTATATATTTATGAATTCCATAAGAAGAGTCTTCAATAAAAAGAGCCATGGTAAAAATTTCATAATAAGAGTCATGCTAAAAATTTTATACGAAGAGTCTTCAATAAGAAGATTTGTGGTTAAAATTTCAAATTATGTTTCTTCAGATATAAAATTCAAAGGTTGATGTTGTGTGCAATTGCTGTATGCAATTATCATGTAAGAAATGGAGACTCTAATTTTGAATGTGACAGTTGCTGTTCATGCGTCAATTGTTTTGTAAATGCGTCACCATGGCATTTCTAGACATTAGGCTGATAGGAAAAAATTTCCCGTTCGGGAAAATGGTTTTTCGGGAAAATGGCCGTTCGAAAAAAGATCTTTCGGGAAAACGGTTTTCGGGAAAATGACTATTCGGGAAAAGGGATTCGGGAAAATGGTCGGCAACGGAATTTTTCAGTTCAATGTTACAATGTATTCAGAACTTTAGATTGTAAACTTTTTTTAAACATCAATTTCACGCAACTTTTTCCACCTGATATTTGTTTGAAAAATTCTAACAGTCTTTCATATTTCTTGGTATAATATACTAAACTTTCTTTTGTAGTTTCATGTTTACTGTTTCAATTTAAACGTTTATTCAAGTTTATGTTTACTTGATTCATGAATAAAAACACAAACTTCCCATTTTTTTCAGGCACCGACGATATGCAGATGTGCGAATTGAGTTTAGGCGAAACAGGCTTGTCCCGAAAACGTGGCGCCGAAATTTTGGAAACAGAATTCAACCGTGAGTGGGAAAATCACGGTGGAAAAGTGTACAAAAGCGCAGGCAGTCGCAAAAAGTAAGCCACGTCACCTTCCGGAAAGTGAATTTTCCGCATCGTTCTAATATATGAAAATAATGAGAAACGCTCGACTAATTTTAAGCAAAGGTTTATTTTCAAGTGTTTTTGATATGTAGATACGATTTGGGAACGCGAAATAATTTATATTATTTGCAATGACGCAGGACGGTTTGAATAAATAAAAATCCCTTCTTCTCTTGCATATAACGGTTTTTATTCATCATAATGCACGGGTAGGAAACTAGAAATAAGTATCTCCATAAATATTTGGCAATCGATAACAATTGGAAAATATTTCATCAACAATATCAAACAGCTCATTATCATTTTCCGATGTACCCGACGGTTCTTTAATTATCTATGTAACATATATAGTCGCTCGCTTTCGTTTTTTTTTTATTACGTATTTATTCTATTTATTGTGATTACTACCAAGAGGAACTTGCCGAAAATATCGCTCGAATAACCATTTTTACATCATTCCCCAAACATAATGAGTATTTTTACAACCATCTGTCGAAAATTCCAACAATCAAAAACACTCGTGCGCCCAAAAAAAGTCCGGAAATCATTTGGACTCGGACTGTTTCGGATTCTCAAGATTCTACGACTGAGTTTTAATATTACATTTTCTTTTCTGGATCAACAACAAATTCAACGATGCGCCTACTTGAATTAACTTTACGGATAAGCTCATTAAAAGGTTAAGGCCTGGATTCTTCTTACTTGGTTGACTAACTCGCGAAAAAAATTCATTATCGACGTTTTCCATGAATAGTCAGTGGTTTTCTTCGTATCATTTTCACAGATAAGAATCGATCTATAAAACGGAATATATGATTTTCCGAAGTGCGCGGTGTGATTACTCTATCAACGATGAATTTCGGAAAAAGTAGAATTATGCCAATTCCCAGTAAACTTTTTGCATTTTGCTTGAAAAAAAAAAAAATTATGTTTGCATAGAAATGGCAAAAAAAATCGTTATAGGAATTTGCTTCATATGACGACATTCACAAATGATCAGCTGTAATAAACGCGGGAAATTCAAATTTTTATTTGAATACAAATTTTTATTTTTATATTAGTGATTATGTCTGTCGTTTGTTGATATTTCTACTATATCGTATAATATTCGACTATTTTTCGAGAAATAAATAATATATCATTATTGTTCGAAAAAAAAATTTTATGAGAGTGTGTGAAAATTTGAATATGCAGCTGTGATACGCGCGCAAAATTTGAAATTAACAATTGTTATTCTTTCAAATTGCCATAAATGCGTCTGTCATCTGCTGATAATATTTTCCGCAATTTTTCAAAAATTGGAATAAAAAAAAGCATAACGATCATTCTGTTTTGAATATCCACGATCACGCCCAAAAAGTAGACGTTTGATCACTTTTTCATTGTTTACTGGGTTCACCTTTCGCTATGGCATCTACTCGAGTAATTTGTGCAATCACTAAGAATTTACGTGAGAGAAGTACTGGTTGCTCTAATTTCCAACGTGCTTCTCAAGAATTTTCGATGGCACGTTCACTTCAAGAAAACTCTCTCCAACATGAACCATGAACTTGTGCATGAGGCCACGGAAAGTCGAAAGAAAACGTACCCTAAGATAAAATTCATAACTATTTACAACCTCATTTCTCTAATAAAAACTCTTTATCGCAGAAAAATCACATTTTGATTATCATCTTCAACGTACAGAATAATAAACGATACTATAGATGTATATAAAAAAATGAAATGCAACAAAAATTCGCAACGGTTTACACATACATCTACGAAACACAGCAACAATTTCATCAAACTGAACTGAATATATAGAATGTATAGCATGACTCAAAAAATCCTTAAGTAATAAAACATCTGACCATCGAATGTTTATTTTCGGAAAAAGGCGATGACTTGGCTCGTTTCACGAGCCATCTTTATAGTCATCATTATTGTTTTCAACGTATTTTAAATCACACTTGTTCGACGTAATTCGGGAATTTCCCGTTTGTAAAGAATCTTACGGGAATTGATACGCCAAATGAACTAATAGCTAGATGGCGCAATGAAGGCAGCGTCGAAAAAATTCAGTGTTTCAACGAAATGTGGATTGTCCCGCGTTGGACCCAACTTCAGACGGTAGTTACGTGGAAGCTTGCGAAGATTGTTCCGGCTGGTAATATCTCAAACCGTTTATCTACAAATGCGCGCCAAATCATTAATTGATACAGTTTCTGTTCAAGGTATAGTTTTTCGAAGACATTTCGTGACATTCGGGTATGTTCAAGTATAACGTTCTGTGAGATTCGGGGATGTTCGGGTATGTTCGAAAGTATTCGGGTATGTCCAGAAGTGTTCGTGTATGTTCGGAATTGTTCGGGTATGTTCGAGTATGGCATTTTGTAACATTCAGACATGTTCGGGTATGTTCAGAAATGTTCGGATATGTTAGGAAGTGTTATGGTATGTTCGAGTATGACATTCTGTGACATTCAGGTATGTTCGCAAGTGTTCGGAAATATTCGAGTAGGTTCGGAAGTGTTCGGGTATGTTCGTAATTGTTCGGGTTGATTCGGAAGTGTTCGGGTATGTTCACAATTGTTCGGGTAGGTTCAGAAATGTTCGGGTATGTTCGTAACCAAACCTAACCCAACCTAACTATATTGAGTTAGGGTTAATTTAGATTAGGTTAGGGTTGACTGAATTAACGGGATGAAGTTTTTTTATTACATAAAGAGATTATGTTATGATTTATTATATATAATGCATTAAATAATCATTATTCATTTCAAAAATATAAACGATCATTCACGCTATTCGAAATACTAAAATTAGTTTTACAGTTTTACTTTTTCATGGTTAAGGCGACCTTCTTCGACATTGATATGACTTAACTTGAGTGAAATAATATGTATTATTATTGCATCGTCTTCGCAAGTAAACTTTACGAAACGACAAAAAAAAACCAAAAACACTGAGTAAATAACGCGACCTGACTCAGCATTATTACAATAGCTAAATTTCAATCTACGGAGACTATTCATTAATGAAATCATATTTTTTTCAACACCCCCCCCCCCTCGCTAGAATTTTACGTAACTTGAAAAAATGAAAAATATAAATATTTTTTTGTAGTCAACAAATATACATACAGCTTGACAAAATTTTAGAGTATAAAAAATTAAATAGTATATTACTGCGAGTTTTGGAAATATAGGTATCGACGAAACGAAAGTTTGCAACCCGAGGCGAAGCCGAGGGCTGTAATCGTTTCTTTAAAATAGGCAATTTCCAAAACTCAATTTCCAAAACTCACAGTACGATATTTTATTCACAGTTCGCTAGTAATTCACGTCCAAATATCCGATTACTAGCAAATTGTGAAT
Source organism: Platygaster orseoliae (assembly GCA_030522825.1). Lineage (NCBI taxonomy): Eukaryota > Metazoa > Arthropoda > Insecta > Hymenoptera > Platygastridae > Platygaster > Platygaster orseoliae. Next base: position 18,372 of record JAPYZL010003580.1, on the reverse strand, counting down.
AAAAATTTATAATTGAATAACTTTTGAGTTTAATAATACGGTACTATATCTGATTTTTCTTTTTGTTGATTTTTGAACACTTTTTATGAAATCAGGGATCGAATCACTTGAAATTTTTAGTGTAAATGTTTAAAATTACGAAAAATTTTTAACCAGCTCGATAAGTTTTAAGTTTTTTACTCTCTTTTTAAAATTCAGACCCATCTCACTCAAAATCTGGGTTCAAAAGTACCAAATTACTACAAGTTTTTGAATTACGTTAAAAATCTATTAACAATTTTTTTTTCATTAGGAATCGAATTGCCATAAACAACTGCTAAAAATCATTTTAGGATCACTGTAACTTTAAAATTGAGTAGATTATTTTTCCGTTGTTACCATGTATTTTTTATTTGAATCGAAGAATTGATCTGCAAAAAATTTTCGTTGCAAAGTTCGACTAATTTTTGAATTTTGCTGCACGTTTTTATACTTTTTGCAGTGTTTTTTAGTGTTTTCATTAATTTCTACATTACTTTCTAAAATTGTATACTCCAGAATTTAAAGTTCAACAGTTGCTAGAATTTTGATAAATTGTTTAATAAAAAGTATCTCCATATACGTATCTGATACTTTTACTAATTTTCACGATATTTTCGTTGAATTTCTATGTAGATTTCTAGGATGCGATGCTCTAGGATTCCAAGTTTTAGAAATTTCAACTAATTTTACAATTCAAGAGAATAACATCCACATCAATTTTTTGTATTTTCAGCATTCTTATTTTTTATCGTTCATAAGATTTTCTAGTATTTTTATAAATTTATAGAGCTTGAGGCCCTGGAATTTAATGTTGAACAGTTTTTTTTTACTTTTTTAATAGATTATAAAAAAAAGTTATCTCCATGAATTTCTGATACTTTAGGTATTTTTCATATTTTTCTAGCATTTGCAACATTTTTATGCGATTTTATACAATTTTTTATGAAATTTTTTTTTTGTAAATTTCTACAATTTGTTGCTCCAGCATTCAGAGTTCAACAGTTGCTTGTATTTTCAAGGATTCTATAAGAAAAAGTAACACCATAGATCCCTGATATTTTTTGTAATTTTCATGATATTTTCGATGAAAGTCTAAGTAAATTTTAAAGATTTGGTGTTCTAGGATTCCAAGTTCTCGAAATTTAAAATAATCTTCCAGATTTTCGAAAAAATAACATCCACATTGAATTATCGTATTTTCATTATTCTAATTTTTTATCATTTATATGATTTTAAGAGATTTTCTAGTATTTTTACAGATTTATACGGTTTAGTGCTCTATAATTTAAAGTTTATCAGTTTTTGGGGTATTTTAATCTTATTTTCTTACACTTCTGGTACTTTCAGTATTTTTCATATTTTTATCGTGTTAGTGATTGTAAGATTTTAGAGCATTTTCTTTGTTCAAATGAATTCTTATAATTTGATAATCTAACACGTGAACTTTAAAAAATTTTTAATTATTTTAAAGGGGTCTCCTTATCCAGAACCAAGAAAAAAGGTAATTTTTCCTAATTTTTTTTAAGCAGAAAATGAAAACACACGACAACAATTTTTCGTATATTTTTAGTTACACATGTAAACTTTTAAAAACAATTTTTTTCATTTCAAAATAACAAATAATTTCAGAGTAATTGAAGTTTTCTCGAAACCACATTTTTCAAAAAATTGCGTGCACGATTAAAAAAGAACCATTCAAGCTATTACTATAAATTTTTTTCTTATTTGTAGATAATTGAATCGCGCTTATAATGAACGTCTAATTTACATAATGCAACACTTATTTTCATAACTTATAACGCATTTTTAACAAAAAAAGAGCGAAAAATTCGATTTTTTTAAAAAGTGACTTGAAAAATCAATGACAAAAAATTTTTTTCCACTTTTTTAGGTTCACTATAAGCGAAAGATTCTTCTGATTAAAAAAATATATAATATGTGCGTTTCAGATGAAAATTTTGTATAATATCGTGCACGCAAATTCACTTGTCCGTGGCGAGACGCTGCACGGGATCTTCGATAACTCCAAAATTTTTCGTTGTTTTTAAATAAAAACAAATTGTTTTCCAAAGTTCAGACGTGTAGCTAAAAAAATACAAAAAATCGTTGTCATGCGTTTTTTTCTGCTTCAAAGAAAATGAGGAAAAAGTATCTTCTTTCTTGGTTCTGGATAAGAAAACCCCTTAATTGATTTTAAAAAAATTACATCGTCATGGATTTTTCGTATTTTCATTGTTCTTATCTTAAATCGTTTATATGATTTTCAGAGATTTTCTAGTATTTTTACAGATTTATTCAGTTTAATTCTCTATAATTCAAAGATAAACAGTTTTCTTGTGGTATTTTATTCTTATCTCCATACATTTTTGGTACCTTTATTATTTTTCATATTTTTATCGTGTTAGTAGAATTGTAAGATTTCAGAGAATTATTTTCGTCAAAATAAATTCTTATAGTTTGATAACCCAACACTCAAACTTTCATGAACTTTTTATTATTTTAATTGATTTTTTTTAAAATAATATCCACATTGATTTTTCGTATTTTCATTATTCTTATTTTTGATCATTTATATGCTTTTCAGAAATTTTCTAGTATTTTCACAGATTTATAGATTGTAATGCTCTATAATTATGAATTAAACAGATTTTGTGGTATTTTAATCTTATCTCCATACATTTCTGGTACTTTCAGTATTTTTCATATTTTCATCGTGTTAGTAAAATTGTAAGATTTTAGAAAATTTTTTTCGTCCAAATGAATTCTTATAATTTGATAATCTAACATCTAAACTTTCAGAAATTTTTAATTATTTTAATTGATTTTTTAAAAAATTACATCGCCATGGGTTTTTTATATTATAAATAATTTTATTATTAGTATTTTTCATATTTCTCTATGAAACCTTCATTAATTCCTAACTCTAAAGATTAATTCAAGTCATAATTAGACCAGAAGCTTCCAGACCTGTCGACTTCACATCCTTGTCATATCCAGTCCATGGGCGACAAGAATGGAGAACATTACAGGTCAAAGAGCTACTTCATGATATGACCTTTTCTGGTGGTCGCGTGTTTTCATGAATTATGAGATTTCAATTTCTCTTACCGTCATGTCATATTCCGTGATGTAAGCGGGAATTTCAAGCTGATCAGGGGACATGATTTCGTAGAGGTACTCAACCCCCGGCAAATTGTGGACCTTCTGCTTGATCGCGGGGGTCAGAAAAGTCGTCACCCACCACGTCATCATCTGTGACAATTATAAATAATTTAACTAACACCCAATTATTTATTAAGACAAAAATATTGGTAAATGAAGTGTAAAATTAAATGTTCTATCAAGAAATGATTGAAATTAAGTTTGCTAAGAAGACGTGATGGGAAAAAATAGTTTCCATTCATTGGGTTACGTTCAGGAAACTCAATTTTAAAGAAGAAAGTTGAAAAAAATTTTTTTACATTATGCAACTTACTTTTGTCCAAAATGTTGGGTGTACGATGTAAAAGTGTTTCAAGTTCTTTTTGTACCTGGAATCAATCATAAATTTCGAGAATATATCAACCGATAACATCGTTATATACGTTTTTAGAATTTGATGCTCTGGAATTCGGAGTTTTTTAATAAATTTTTTTTCATTTTTTTTTAATTTAATAAAATTATAAATAAATAATATATTATTCATATTTATTATTCAATTTATCAATTAAACTTATTAAATTTTTAAAGTTTATTTGAAACCCTCGTTTTTGCAGTTCCTGCCTCTGGTATATAAAAAGTAAATCCTTAAATACAGAGCATCGACTGTTTGACATACTTGTAAGGGAGTATATTGTAAACTTCTTGAAGCCATTGAACGCTGGGATAATTACTGCTTGCCGTCAATGTGTGAAAGTACGCAATTACATAGTCCCCTTTAACGATCGGGTCCAGTAGTTGTATGAGGTACAGTAAGGCCTGAAATCGAAGTGACCCCAAGAAAATTAGTAAGAACAGTTACTAATTTTCTTTTTTTTATGCTCCAAATGGACCATAAAAAGCAAAAATGACCTTGTCGAGGTTGATTTTGGTTGCTGGAAACCATTTTCCAACGAACACAACGACAGGTCTTCCTTGGCGATCAACCCCACTCTGGTAAAGACAACCGATACCGGAAACTTCTGATAAATCTTCCATCTTGGCACGTCTTAACAGTCTTTCGTATCTGTAAATGGAAAAATTGTATCAAAGTCATCACTAATTACTGATTGCCAGAATTCAATGTCGTGAAAATCTTTATTTTTTAATTCGGTGATTTTGGAATTATAAATATTCTTAGTTTAAATGCTTACGGAGCAAAGAGAAATTGGTGAAAATCTATCGATTAATTGATTATCGTGATAGACTTAATAAGCTGCAATTTACTGCAATTTGTAATTGTAAGTGAGCAAATTGAAAATTTTTTATTAAAATATGCAAGTAATTAAACATTGCTTTTAACTAGAATCTAGGAGACGCATTCATTACACCGAATTTTCAAAACACCGAAGTGGTCATTTGTCATAATTGCGAAGACCGAGAAAAAAATGCTCCGAATCCCCATTGCTCTGAAACTTTGTTCCTCCGAAATTTTAAATTGCCGCGATCCCATTTCAACGAATATTCATACCAACGATCGATAAACGCGTCGAAAATTCGATTAACTGAAAATTCATAATTCCAATTCAACGAAATCCCGGACCGTCGCTTCTCCGAGAATTTTATTTTCTGAATTTTCGATACACCGAAAACATAAACGACCGATTCTGATTTTCTCCGATTCTCCAATCAACCGTTTATTCATTTTACCGAACCGTCATTTAACAGAATCCACATTTGCCGATTTTGCAAGTGTCCGATTCATCATAGTTCCGATTAATTAAAAATCCGAAGTATCAAAACATTGAGAGTTCAATATTTCGAATTCTTAAAACAGCGAAAATTCACGTTACCGACTAACCATAACTGCGAGCGTTCATTGCATCGATTTCTCAAAACCTCGATTCGTCACGTTCCGGATTCACCAACACTCCGCCGCCTCGAAGTACTGAAACCTCAAAACACGGAATTTTCAAAACACCGAAAACCTATTGGTCCGTTGCGTATGCGCACTAAGTAGGGGAGGGGGGTATGGGGGACCTCGTAATGAGTATACGCGGCGGACCAATAGGTTTTCGGTGTTTTGGAGATTCCGTGTTTCGAGGTTTCGGTACTTCGAGGCGGTGGAGTGTTGGTGAATCCGGAACGTGACGAATAGGGGAAGTGTCAAGTGGCAGATCGAGGTTTCGAGAAATCGATGCAATGTGCGCTCGTAGTTATGGTTAGTCGGTAACGTGAATTTTCACTGCTTTAAGAATTCGCAGTATTGTACTTTCCTTGTTTTGATACTTCGGATTTTTAATTAATCGGAACTATGATAAATCGGACACTTGAAAAATCGACAAATGTGGATTCTGTTAAATGACGGTTCGATAAAATGAATAAACGGTTGATTGGAGAATCGGAGAAAATCAGAATCGGTCGTTTATGTTTTCGGCGTATCGAAAATTCGGAAAAAAAATTCTCGGAGAAACGACGATCCGGGATTTCATTGAATCGGGATTATGAATTTTCAGTGAAACGAATTTTCGGCGCGTTTATCGATCGGTGGTATGAATATTTGTTGAAATGGGATCGCGGCAATTTTAAATTTCGGAAGTACAAAGTTTCAGAGCAATGGGGATTCGCAGCATTTTTTTCTCGGTATTTTTCTTTTTCAGAATTTCACAATTCTGACAAATGACCACTTCGGTGTTTTGAAAATTCGGTGAAATGAGTGCGTCCCCTAGATTTGGGACGCACTCATTACACCGAACTTTCATGTATATAATTTTCTAATCTAGTATAATTTTGGAAATAATTTTGAGTCACACAGTTTTTGGAATTAAAACTTGTTTGAAAAACATGTAAATAGTAGAAATATTTTACGTTTTCAAAACTAAACAATTGAAAATATTAACATCTGAATAAATATATCGTGAAATAGAATTTTAAATAAAACAATTATTAATTAATTTTCATTTGGGTAACTCCATGAGATATTTACTTCCAAAAAATAAATTGGCTCGAAACATGTTTTTTTTTTGTTCTTTGTAAATAAACTGGCACGTATTTTTTCATTTCATCATAACTTTGCAAATTATTGAGTATGGAATTTTATAAGCTACGAAGTCCAAGAAAACTGATTTTTTTATTTAATTTTTAGTTCTTTAACTGTCTTTTAAATCGGTGTCTGCGGAAAAGGGCACAATAATTCAAACTCTAAACATAACCTTAAATAAAATTATTAATTCATCCATACAAGCTAATTGCAATCGTTTCAAATAAATAGTGTTTTCTCTAAAACGGGTTTTGCGAATTGAATTAAATTGAAATGAAAAAAATTTTCAGTGTATCAATGCAAATTAATCTACTTCATTATTTATTCACACTTCATTACAAAGTAAACGTTCAAAAATCAAATTACACCAGGAAACCGGAAAACATCGAAAAAATCTAGCAAAAAACTAGAGGAATTATCATTCGAAAAATATGGGTTGCGGGCCAGGTACCGCAGTACATTACGATTCTATTTAAACCCTGGATAATTTTTACAAACACTCGAACTCTCTTAACCTCATTTCAAACAATCTCTCACAAAAAAGCTCGTTATCCTTGAAAACATTACGTTTTCCCTATATAGAAGGAAATCGATCGCCTTTTTCACGACTCCAACGCCACGCAATAAAACATGAAACTAGATTAATTGGAAATTTAATCTTAGAAAACACATGACCAACCTGAAGTTGGGTAACGACGACGTTCACGTTTATAAGTGCGCGTAGAAAGATGAAAGTAAAATCAATTGAGGTATTACAAAAAATTAAAAATTGTGCAGAATTTCAGTCGAATTTAATAATAAAAACAAATAACACATCAAGTTTCATAACTCAACAAAATTTTGAGTTATTAAATTAATAATTAGAAATTTTGTATAATATTCCCAAAAAAGTTGGAAATTCTGGAGTGTATGAAGTTGAAAGCCAAATTTTCTTTCGTCATTTTTTTGACATGACTCAAACGATTTTGATTGGCCAATCGCAAAAAAATTATCCAAGAAAAGTGAAACTGCTAAAAATGTGGAAAACTATCGGAAAATCATCTCCCTAACAGAAGCCTTTTTTGTTTTCCAATATTTAGTCAGTCGTCATAAGTATACAAACGAATAAAATCGCGTGGAAATATGAATCAGTGTTTGCGAGCTACGCAGTATTTCATTTCTACACGAAGGTAGTTGAAGATGTGGCGCTTCATTGTCATTGCCAAGGTTCCATGACGTTGAAATTTCATCGAGCGGTTTTCCCGGCACGAAACAAGGCGCAAAAATAAATTCACGATTAATAATTTCACGTTGTTACTTATTTTCGCGTTTCGAGATGTTAAAATTACTTTTCCAGTTTTGTTTCTCCATAGTTATGGCGACCTTCTTCGACATTGATGTGACTCAAACTCGAATGGACGATACGTATTATTATTGCAACGTCTTCGCAAGTAAACTTTATGAAACGAAAAAAATAAAAAACACTGTAAATAATGCGACCTGACTCAACATTACTCCGATAAATTAATTTCAATCTGAAGAGGTTATTAATAAATAAAGTAATTGTTTTACACCCTCCTCCCTCCGCCTAACACCCTAGCCAGAATTAAGAAGTTGCATGGAAAAAAAATCAAATTTAGCGAAATATGTATCAATTATTTTCGAAAAAAAATCAATACGTATGTTTTTGCTTCTTTCAAAATGATTATTTCAGAAAATATGTGAATTTTCGATTTCGCATACATAGATATACTGAGCATGCAAATGAGGTCATATAGTAAGAATGACGTCACTTCGTTATACTTTTCAAAACGATATGTTTCAGTGTTTCCGTCAATTTTTGAGATATGACAAAAAGGAAAATTACGTGTCTGATATTTTTCGATAAACTAACGATATCAGCAACGAGATCAGCAATTAAAAAAATTTATGCAACATGTCAATTTCACGGAACATGAAAAATAGGAAAATATAAGTATTTTTTTGGGGTAATACGTGAAAGACTATACAGCTTGATAAAGTTTTTGACTTCAAAATCGAAAAATTTATCGTTAAATTACTGCCAGGTTCGAAAATACGAAATTATATCTGATTTTTTTTTTAAATCAAAGATGAAATAATTTGAAATTTTTAGATCAGAAGTTAAAAATTACAAGAAATTTGAAACTAGTTCGATTAGTTTTGAGTTTTTTCATCTCTTGTTGAAATTCAGACTCAAATCACTTGAAGTCTGAGTTCACAAGTACTGAATTACTACAAGTTTCCAAATTACGTTGAAAATTAATCAACTATTTGTTATTATTTTTTTTTTAATTAATAATCGAATCGAATCGGGGGGTTCGGGGGGCGGAACCCCCGACGGGGTCCAGGGGCAGAGCCTTGGTGGGGGTAGGGGGGCGAAGCCCCCCGTATGAGGCAAAAATTAGAAAAAAAAAGAAATAAATGTAGAATAAACGAAAATCAGTTCACAAAAAAAGAATAATGAATGAATAGAAAATATGATACGAAAATATAATATAATATATGAATATAGGTAATAAATTAGATAAATAATAATTTAGAATTTTGCTGCACGTTTTTCAACTTTTGCCTGTATTTTAATGTTTCCGTGAATTTCTATATTAGTTTCTAAAATTTGATGCTCCAGGATTAAAAGTTTAACAGTTGCCAGTATTTTTGAAGATTGTTTAATAAAAAGTATAGCATCCCTATACATCTCTGATACGTTTACTAATTTTCATGATATTTTCGTTAAATTTCTATGTTGATTTCTAGGATTCCAACATTTAAAAATTTCAAGTAATTTTACAGATTTCCGAGAAAATAACATCCACGCTATTTTTTCGTATTTTCAGCATTCTTAATTTTTATCATTCGTAAGATTTTTTAGGATTTTCTAGTATTTTTACAGATTTAAAGAGCTTGATGCTCTAGAATTCACTGTTGAACAGTTTTTTAATATTCAAATGGATTTTTCAAAAAAATATTATCTCTATAAATTTCTGATATTTTCAGTATTTTTTACATTTTTCTAGTATTTGCAAAATTTGTAAGATTTCATGAAATTTTTTTTCGTCTATGTAAATTTCTATAATTTGATGCTTCAGAATTCGAAGTTCAACAATAGCAAGTATTTTTATAGATTTTGTAAGAAGTACCTCAATAGATCTCAGATACTTTTTGTGATTTTTATGATATTTTCGTTGAAAGTCTATGTAAATTTCTAAATCTTAAATCTCTAGGATTCCAAGTTCAATAATTGAAACTTAGGTAGTTCCTTTTGTTAATTTTTTTTTTTACAAATCATGGATGAAATCATTTGAAATTTTTGGTTCAAAAGTTAAAAATTACAAAAAATTGAAATCAAAATTCAGAAATATGAAATTAATAATACAAGTAAATAAACAACGTTAAAAACTTATGTACTATTTTTTATATTTTTGAAATTCAGAATCGAATCACCTAAAGTAATTGCTAAAAAGTACAGGAACACTATGAATTTTTATTTTAGTATAGGTTATTTTATTGCTGTTACCATATTTTTTAAATTTGGATTGGAGAATTGATCTACAAAAAATTTTTGTTTCAAAGTTTGAAATTGATACTAATTTTGAATTTCAGTACACGTTTTTCAACTTTCTCCAGTATTTTATTAGTGTTTTCATTATTTATTACATTAATTGCAAAAAATTTATACTCTAGAATTCGAAGTTTAACAGTTGCTGGTATTTCGATAGATTATCTAATAAAAAGTATCTCCATACATCTCTGATACTTTTAGTAATTTTCATAATATTTTCGTTGAATTTATATCTAGCTGTTTAGAATTCGATTCTCTAGGATTTCAAAGTTTGGAAATTTAAAGTAATGTTATAGATTCTCAAAAAAATAACTTCCACATTGATTTTTTGTATTTCCAGTGTTTTTATTATTTATACTTTCTACGATTTTCTAAGATTTTTTAGTATTTTTATAGATTCATAGAGTTTGGTGGTCTAGAATTTAAAAATTAACAATTTTTAAATATTTTAAGAGATTTTTCAAAAAATTTTACATCTATATATTTCTGGTACTTCAAGTATTTTTGATATTTTTCATTACTCGTAAAACTTGTAGGGTTTTATGAAATTTTTTTCCGTCTACGTAAATTTCTAGAGTTTAATGCTCTAGAATTCAAATTTCAACAGTTGCGAGTGTTTTAACAGATGTTGTAAGAAAAAGTATCCCCATAGATCTCTGACGATTTTTGTAATTATAGTCTGTGTCAGAAGAAAGGAACCGACTAAAAAAATAGATAAAATTTTCTAAAATAACCTTACAAGGCATAGTTTTCATGTAATTGCTTAAAGTTATAACGCAAAAATATTAATTATCCATTCTGTTATTATTAATGTAAATGACCGTTCAGTTTTTTTTTTTTTTTTTTTTTTTTTTTTTTTTTCTGTTTTTTTTTTTTTTTTTTTTTGAATTCCGTTTTAAAAAAAGTAACGGAAAAATGTCAAAATATTTAGAAACCGTAGGGGAGACCGAGGCAAATACACCCACGTTTTGGAAAATTCATTTTTCTACAAGACCGTTATGACTATTGAATAACAACTTGTGTCAAGCGCTAGTGTCTCTCCTAAGGAACAAAACTCTAATCATCATTTTCAAGAACCTTTACTAATTTTAACGTTTTAACAAAAAGTTTAAAGTAGTGTTAAATCAGTCATTTTGAAAAAATCCGGGGAAATACGCCCACCATTCGGGGCAAATACGCCTGCTTTATTAATTAAAGAATTTCGCATGAAAGTAATAGGAAATAACATATAAGAAATGAAGTGTACTGTTTTGATTAACGTACAAAAATAATTTTCTAAACACTATCGGAATATACACTAAACAATTCTTGCAAATGAAAATAAAGTCCGAAGTTCGCACACATTTATCAAGAGCTGGTTTGTGACATTCGATGCATCACTTTTTATCCAGTTATGAGTCATTGTTTTCTAAATATTTGCAACAAAGTTCATCTTCTTCTTCGAGATTCCATTTACTTCACACTCTCCTGCGTATTTATTTATTATAAATAATAAATATTGTTAATAAATGGACTGGACGTATTTGCCCCGAGCGACAAATTTTTCTTTAAAAATTCATTAAAAATACACAAAATTTTCTCAGACAAAACTACTGAAGCTTCTAGTTTTTCTTACTCCAAAAAGCAGGAAAAACTTATCTGGCTGCAAAAGCAACGAGAAACGAAGACTGTAGATGTTTTTTCCCAAATTGCAAAACTTAGATGTTGAGACTCCGGAACGTCAAAACCATCTACTTTTATTTATTACGTTCTAACTACAATGTCAATCGCTATGATTTTTTTGTGGTTATGTCTAAGAGTAAGGGCACACTTATAAAAAAATTTGCGTGGAATTTGAATGAATGTATTAGAAAAAAACAGCAGGCGGGCGTATTTGCCCCTTGAGCGTATTTACCCCGGTTCCCCTACAATAAAGCTGCGGTCATTTTTTATAGTTTTAAGGGGGTGTTCTGTAGTAATAGTACATTACGTACCGCTGGCACAATATTTTTATTTCCGAGTGGGAGGTTTGTAGGCCGAGGCGAAGCCGAGGCATACAATCCCACGAGGGAAT
>JAPYZL010003574.1:0-11035 GCA_030522825.1 Platygaster orseoliae | reverse complement strand
GCCCACAATTCTCCGCACTAACCTATATGGCTCTGCACCGCCAACTTGACGTCTACGGTAAAACTCCCGATACTCAACTTGTTGTGAAATATACTATTTACGCATTTTACTGAGCGCCTTTGCTAGTTCGCGTTAAGTGTCATAATTTTCTTGTCGGGCTTTTCGACTGGAAACGTAAAAAGGTGGTTTTTACGGGAACGTGCTTTCCGCACTTTGGAAATTATTGTTTTTTTTCAACTTTTGGTGTAACAACAGAATATGTTTTTTCAAGTTTAACATATTATTACTATTCATTGTTGTTTTTTTAGGTTGTTACGAGCATCATTTTAATTTATACTGAATTTAGTTTTGTTTTCTGATTGTGTAATTCTATCGAATTCTAGGGAATATCCAGTAAAAGAAAACTAAAGAAAATTTTTTTTAAAACTTTGTTAACAGATGTACGACAGTTATTTTCAGATAAAAAATTATGATCAAGAAACAAAATCTTTTTTAACCTACAAGCTTTTCTCTTCAGTAAAATTGCCGTTTAGTGAATTTATAATTTTCTAAAATTATCTAGTAAAAACTGGCATATAAAATGTAGTTTGTACCATATAACAATTCATTTAGTACAATTTGTTGTTTGGTTTGCTGAATTTTTTTATTTTCCCAAATATTGATAATAACTTGCAGCAAAGCTTCAAAATAACTCATTTTTTGCATTACCTTTATTTCTATACTACTTAAATTCAACTATCTCCTCTAATTCCGAGAAAATGTTTGCACCCACTTTTTTGCTCGTCATCCCTACCGACCTTTCCGAACACCTTACACGTGTCCTCGGCGCAAAAAAGCCGACGGATTGAAAAGGCGTTAATTACGAGAGGGATCCTTTAATTTCCTCTGATGAGATTTTCCAGGCGTCGGATTGTTTTCGCCGGGCTGCTATTTTTTTCAAAGCTGATTTTAAGGATACTATCAAAGTAAAGTCTCCACGCGACCGCAGTTGAATGAAGTACTTAGGAATTAAGCGGGAAAATTTAATGGACTTTTCGAAAGCCGGAAGCGTGGGAAATAATTACAAGTTTCCTCAGTGAAACCACCAAGTGGCGACAAATCAGGAGGTTTTACACTTTCACAGAAAGAGAAAAAACGCCAAAGCAAATTTTCGGTACTTTATGCGCGCTCGTGTGATTTTAGTTTTTTTGAAGGCATAAGAAATTGGTGCAAAGTGGACTGAAAAAACGGTTTTTCGATTTTGTTGTGCGAAAGTCTTTGAACACTAAATTTTTTGTGGATTTAGAAGTGCAACTGCAGAAATATCTGATGAAAGCTTGGCAATGTTGATGATTAAACGCTGTTACAATTTTTTTAACAGTACTGGCATATTGATGAGGCAATGTTTAGGCAAGGTAGAAAATGATATTTATAATTTTCTTGAAATTTTATAACATTGTAATGTTTCTAAAATTGTCCGTTATTTAGTGCTTTTCTTCCTTATTTAAAGTTATTTATTTCTAAATTTCAGGAAAATACCAACATTTAATGTTTTTTTTTAAATATTCCTTTTTGAACATTTTCTACACATTAAGAGAAATTCATATAATTTAGTTTTATTTAAAAAAAAAAAATTAAAGTAACTGAAACAATATCTAACTTGTTGTAATTTGAGACTTTTACCTGCAATTTCGAATAATGCAACTTACAATTCAAAAAACAGTTAAAAATTTAATAGTAGATGATTAATTTTGATCCCAGATTCATCAAATTCCCTATTCAACAAATTTTTTTCTGTGTAATGTTTGGTTAGTGTGCTGTTTGGAAATACACAAAAATTTAAATTACTTCTATTCTGTAAATTCAATTTATGTAACAAAAAACTGTTCTGTTTACTTAAGATATTTTTACGTTCATTTTCTTTCTGTATTAAAATTGATAGGTAAATTTGAAAAATGGAGACGTATTGCACTTCTCTTTCTTTATTATTCAGACTGTAGATTTTCAGAGATTACAATTTCATGAGTGCTATAATAACGTACACTTTTTTATAATTTTTTGAAAATTCAAATGTTACGGAGACTTCGTGCAACATTCACAAAGGCTTGTCAATAGTTCAAAACACTAACTGAGAACAAATTCTGAAATTAAGAATAAACTTTTCACTTTATCATTTCGAAATCAAAATCGCTCAACACGATATATCTACTGTAAAAAAATTTTTTCAATAAATTTAATTACTTATACAGCACTTATACATAATCACATTTTGAAATTAATGAATTGCTAATACTGTGACTATAAAGGAAAAAAACATCTTGTTTACTTTCACTATAAATAATAACATTCTCATGAGCGATTGCGGTAGCAGATAAAAGTATTCATTTTTTGTATGATTCTTTGCAATCATAATCTGGAAATAAATGTTTTGCTAGGTCGGGCAGTGTCGCTAATTTATGCACGCACCGCGAATTACACAGCAATTACAAAACCGTTTGCGCGCTTCTCTTGTGTTCCTCGTTTATCAATATTATTTGCACTTTACGGTCCCTGTTAATTTTTCTAATTGTGAATAAATGAAACGCACGGTCGCGAGTGTGTACGATAGGCGCAAAAAAGTGGAATTTCAGGAATTCATGGCAGACAATTTTGCTTCTGGTTAAAAAGATCGTTAATTTTCTACGATGTTTTTCTATACTATATTCAAAACGTCAGTTTTTAGTGGAAAATTGTTAATCCAAACTGAAAATATACTTTTACTCACAGCTTTAAAAATGCTGTAAATTACAGTCAATATACAGTGAATCGTTTAGTGGCATTAATTAAAGTCTTTAAATAATTTCTGTGGTTTTTTTTTTTTTAATTTAAAAATATATGTTCAGATCATCAGTTACATTCTGGTTTTCATCCACGATTATTTCCAAGTTTATAACTGCAATTGCAATATTTACGTAGACCTTGACTATTTTCAAATTATTATGTTGACATCTTCAAACTCAAATCGATCGATAGTGTCGAGTCATCATGTGCAAAACTTTATTTGGAGAATGTTTGAATTTTCTATAGATCGAAAACAAGTAAATAAATAATAAAAAATTACAGCTTTCAATTTTTTTTCATTTCCACTTGATATTTAGAAAATCGGGAATTAAAGGTTCGTTGACAATGAGAGCTTTAGACTCAGGGGAAAGTACCACATCAAAAGAGTCAAAGTACCTTTTACTCTTAGCGAAAAACCGATAGATAAAAAAGAGTTTAAGTATAAAAACTTCGCTTTCAAAGATACTTTGAAATCGTAGGGTTTTGCGGCTCTTACAACAAAAGCTTCTTTTGAAAAGAAAAGTTATCTTGATAGGGACAAAGTCTTCAGTATACAGAGAATATTTATGATCCACGTAGGGTATAGATTTCTTTTAATTTAATCATGAAGTTGGTTCCCGTGTGGAAATCAATCAAGGCAACCCATGTTTTAGAACTGGGCCTGTATTGGCTGGAACCGGGCTTGCCATGAAAAGGAGCTCCTTACATGGGCCTAAACAGAGGCGATGCAGGCTTTCCTAGTATGGGTCCACCAAGTTTGGCCCCATATAGGCTAAAAGCTTGGAATTCATACACAGGTATGACGTACTTCAGCCTTAATAGGTCGAATACGGGTATTCCAAATATAGGCGTTCCAAACATCAGCCTTCACAGGCTCAAAATTGGCACCCGCATATAGGCTTGCCATGTTCGTGCCAATGTAGGCCATATTTTGGCGTTCCATACTCAGATTTCCCGTAGGTTTGCTTTTAAAAGCCGAACCCTGGCATTCCAAATATGGGCATTTAGATTTTCAGCTGTTATATGCAGAATGGTTGAAACACAAAATTCTCTTCAAGAAAATTATTTCATATTTAATTTGCATATGCAAGTTTCCAATTGGAACCTGTTTGAATTTCTCAAGTTTTTTTCTAACAAAAACCATGAATATTTCTTATTTAAAAATATGCAACTGTACGAAACTCCTCTTGAAAGCGGCCTTCTAATTTTCATCATGAATATATGCGTTCGATAGAGTAATGGTTAGATAGGTTGGTTGGCAAATAGAAAGGTTATAGGTTCAAATCCTGGTAAGATCAACTGGCTAGGTAACTGGTTTGCATTTATGAGTAATGTAGACTATTCTCCCGGAGGAAAGTACACGTATGTATATCTACAATGAACAAAAATTTTTTAACGAAGTTATAATTTCGTTAATTTTTTTACATTTAGGAAATTTTTCGTAGGATGTTACAAAGCGTGACACGCCAACATTGGGCCACATAACATGTCCAGGCAATGCCTAGCTTGGTCCTAAATCGAAGTCAGGACTTCCTGCAAAGGCCCTACATTTCACCTGATTTGATTTTCACACGGGTAATTCTTATGACCAATCTGACGTTGTATTATATTTATAATGAATATGTTTTGAATTGTTGTAAAACTGTATAGATACTTCATAATATATACATACGTGTGCAAACTATTTCATTTTTTGATCTAGTTACAAGCATCCATATTAATTATTTTTTCTCATCTTGCACATTTAGATGTTTCTATTCCTTTCTTATCGATTTACATTCTATTCTATTTTAAAAATACTAAGCTTATTACACAAAACTGAGTAATAATCAGGAACTGGAAATCACTGGCCTGATTTTGAATTCATCCCATTATTACTATCGCTGCATTCACTGACTCACTACTCGCTTCAAATTCGTCGATTTTCCAACTCGCGTCCCACAGTCCTATTCTCCTTTGAGATTTCTGTTTGCCTCGACATGGCTGCAATATATCCTGGGATCGCGCGAAAAATAAAGAGGTATAAAAGCTCGAGAAGGCGGGAAGTCTGGCGGATTTAAGAGAAAGAATCCGACAGCTGCGGGCTCACTTTCGTCTTGTTCGCGGGTTTAACAGTTGGCCAATGGAGATGCGTATCGCTGAAAATAGGCGCTTCGGGCACGCATTGTGTCGGGGACAGTCGCCTCCGACTGTTGCCTATTTATAGCTATCAAAAGTCTCCAACGAAGTCATCAAGCGACAGTCGCATCTGCGGGTTGCGGCTCGTTTCAGTGACGGAACAATGATATATATGCAGTTTCGCGGTGGAAATACGTGTCTCGCACCAACGCCGCCACTTTCATCTAGTGGTGGAAATTGTTTGGTGTCTTGAATAGAAATATAGAAAGATGAAACTTAGGGTAGGAATTCTGGTCACCCGATTCAACCGAAAATGAGACGTTGTACTCTCTCAGTTTGGATCAATCGAAGATTGACTTTTTTACAGAGGTTATCAAGTAATTCAACATTTTTTTAGCGAAGTTGAAAATGTATATGGAAATGTAAAACGTGATAAAATGATTTTTTCCCATGCATGCGTAGAAATGATGAAACGCGGGAACAAAATCCCCTTTCTGGGGTACTCGCAAATAAGCGGGAGAAATCATTCTTCCCTAGGGAAATATTCATTTCTCCCGGATCAAGGGTAAGAATGAATATTTCCCTAGGGAAGAATGATTTCTCCCGCTAATTCACGAACACCCCATAAAGGAGATTTCGTTTCTGTGTTCCATCCAAACGAAGTGGACACTTTTACACATGCATGGAAAAAAATATTGTATGCTACACGAGACAAAAAGGACTCGTGCTCAACTTTGCACTCGTTGGAATCATCCTTTTTCTCCCTTGTAGCATAAATGTCTATTTTCCCATGCATTCGTAAAAAAGGCCGCTTTATCTTTATGGAATGCGGGAACAAAAGCCCGTTTTTGGGGTTCTCGGAAATCAGCGAGAAATATCAACAAAAACCCTGGGAAACATTCATTAATCATGGATCAGGCAAATTTCTTCCCTGTGATCCGGGATTGATAAATATTTCCCAAGGGTTTTATTGATACCTCCCGCTGATTTCCGAACACTCCAAAAAGAGGATTTCGTTCCTGCGTTCCATAAAAAAGTAGTGGCCACTTTTACACACGCATGGGACAAAATATTGTATGCTACACGAGACAAAAAGAATGATTCCAACGAGTGCAATTGCGCACTCGCTTCGCTCATGCCCAAACTTTGCACTCGTTGGAATCATCCTTTTTCTCCCTTGTAGCATAAATATCTATTTTTTTAATTAAATGTAATGTAGGAAGATGAAACTAAGGGTAGAAATTTTGGTTGGCCAATTGAACTGAAAATGAGATGTTGCACTCTCGTAGTTTGAACCAGTCCAAAATTGACTATTTCAAATAGTCTTTTCAGTAGTTACAATTTTTTGTAGAAAAATTGAAAATTTTTTACAGGAATAGTTGAATAGTTAAAATGTTTTTTGTAAAAATGTTTTTGAATAAATTTCATTAAATTTTAATAAAAAAAAAAAAAGAAATAAGTTGAAAGATGACAACTAAAAAAGTTCAAAAAAATTATCCGACAATGTAAAACGTAATGAGATGGTTTTTAATTTACAAATAGTTATTTGTAGAACCCTTATAAATGTAGCGTTTTTATATACTTCAAGGATATTCCAGTCACTATATTTTTGTTGGAAAAAACGGAATTAATGATGTAATAAACAAACTTATTCATAGAAGAATAACGATGTGTTATTGCATCACACTTTGTTTGAATTAAATATAATGTACAAAGATGAAACTAAAGGTAGAAATTTTGGTTAGCCGATTGAAGTGAAAATGAGACGTATTCTCTCAGTTTGGATCAATCGAAAATTGATTATTTTAGAGAGTTATTCTAGTAATTAAAAATTATTCTAAAGGTGTGGAAAATATATATATGGAAATGTAAAACGTGATGAAATGGTTCTCAATCTACAAATAATTGTTTGCAGAGACTTTACAAGCCTTTGTAGGATTTTTAGGTGTTTCAAAGAAATTCTAGTCGCAATATTTTTCAGTTTAAAAAAATGAAATTAATAATGTAATTAACAAATGCGTTTATCGAGAAATAATGATTTGTTACAGCATTACACTTTTTTTGAATTATATAATATGCAGAAAGATGAAACTGAGGCTAGGAATTCTGGTCAACCGCTTGAACTGAAAATAAGACGTTATACTCTCTGAGTTTGAGTCAAAAATTAACTATGCATTTTCAATAGGCTTTCTTCTAATTACATTTTGTTATTAGATAAGTTAAAAATGAATCTGACAATGCAAAAAATGATAAGATTATTTTGCTTTTACAAATAGTTATTTAAACATTCTTTATAATTCATTTTAGCTTCTTTTAGATATCTCAAGAAAATTTTCGTCACAGCTTTTCTTAAGTCAGAAAAAAAATAAACTATAAATTTAAAAACTGATTCATCAAGAAATAATGATAATTCATCGCAATATACTTTTATTGAATGAAATATAATGTAGAAAGATGATACTCAGGGTAGGAATTTAGGTCAGCCAATTGAACTGAAAATAAGATGTACTCTCTTAGTTTGAATCAGTCCAAAATTGACTATTTCAAATAGTCATTTTAGTAGTTACAATTTTTCGTTATTTAATTTATACTTTTTTATTGTAAAAGTTCCATAGGTGAAATGTTTTTCACAAAAAAAGTTAAATAAAAATTTCATTCAATTTTTGTAAAATAAAAAGAAATAAGTTGAAAGTTGAAAATTAAAATTTGACAATGCAAAACGTGAATAGATGATTTTTAATTTACAAAAAGCTATTTACAGGTCCCTCATAATCCTTTGTAGCGTTTTTAGATATTTCGAAGAAATTCCAGTCACACAATTTTTAATTTCAGATAAAACGGAATTAATGATGTAATAAACAAACTTCTTCATCGATCAATAATGATTTATTATCGCATGACACTTTTTTTGAAGTAAATGGAGTGTAGAAAGATGAAACTGAGGGTAGGAATTTTCATCAACCGATTAAACTGAAAATGAGACGTTGTACTCTTTCAGTTTGAATCGGTAAAAAATATACCATTTTCAATAGTCATTCTAGTAGTTACATTTTATAATTAGAAAAGTTAAAAATATATTCGACAATGTAAAACGTGATAAGATGATTTTTAGTTTACAAATAGTTATTTGTTGAGTCTTTTTACGACTTTGTAGCATTTTTGGATACTTTGAAAAAATTCCAGTCATGATATTTTTTAGGTTTGAAAAAAACAACATTATTGATATAATGAACAAACGTATTTATCGAGAAATAATGATTTGTAATTGTATTACAATGTTTTTGAATTAACTTAAATGTAGAAAAGTGAAACTGTGGGTAGGAATTTTGGTCAGCCGATTATACTGAAAATGAGACCTTGTACTCTCTGAGTTTAAACCAGTCGAAAATTTACTAATTTACATGGCCATTTTAGTAGTTACAATTTTTTATAATAAGAGTTGGAAACCAATCAGATAATGCAAAACATGATAAAATGTTTTTTAATTTACAAATAGTTATTTGCAGTCTTCATTGTGACGAGCCGATTGCTCGTCCCATCTATTTCAAAATATTTCACTGCGACCTAAATTCATTAAATTCATTTGACTTTTATAAAATGCAATCTTGCACTGTAAGCGATTTACTGTTCGCAACGTTTTGTAACACGATTCTAAATAATGCGTCCAAAAATACTGGGTCAGAAACTTTTCGTAACATTGGCATTGATAATTAATTATTCTTCAGATCATCAAAATCAGCAAATTCCAAACCCTCTCTTATATTCGCGACACAGTTTTTGCGTTTATAAAATCGGGCTCCGGCCTTGCTTTTAATAGTTCAGTTCAGTAGTTCTGTAAAGTAGTTTAGTCATGTAGTTCAGTAAATGTAGTTCAGTAATTCAGTAAGTGTAGTATAGTAAAGTAGTTCAGTAGTCTAGTAAAGTATTTCAGTAATTTATTTCAGTAAGTAATTCTGTAAAGTCATTCAGTAAAAGTAAAGTAATGATGTAGTAACACAGTAGTTATCTTGTAGTAATATAGTAGTAACAATGTAGTAGTTTGCTTAAGTTTAGTCGTAGGTTTTGAGGGAAAAACCCAGATTCGGTAAGATTATATATCTTTTTGTTAAACTATTGAATTATTTTCATTGTGTTGAACCCTAGCCTGCCCATCCTTTTGAGGGTCCAAAGAGGAACTTTCGTGGTCCTCTCTGTCGCGAGTTCGGCTCGTGACATCATAATCCTTTGTAGAGTTTTTATATTTTACAAAAAAATTCTACTCGCACTGTTTCTTGATTTGTAAAAAACGAAGTTAATGATGTAATGAATAAACTTTAATTTGCTATCTGATTACATTTTTTTGTACTTGAATTCCGAAAACTTCGCTCATTTTGATTAAATGGAAGTATTTTGCTATCATCCGAATCGTTTGAGTCTTAAATAAGGCATAAAAAACTGTGAACAGGAAAACCAAAACAAAACAAGTTCTTTTTTTCGGAAACAAAAGAGCGAAAATTCGATTTAGGTAGTAGGAAGCGGGTAAAAGCCGTAGCTCGTCGGCGGATTTCCCATGCGCCCCGGCTGATTTTTTTTCCTCCACAGAGCGAGAAAGAGGGAACAAAAGCCGGTGGGATCGATTGAGACACGAAGATTATTCGACTTGTCCATTCGCCGCGATTGAGGAGGAAACTCGGGAAAGCCACTGGCTTTACACCTGCCACTGTTGCGCTTTCAGTTCTCGTGCGAGTTAAAGCCGAAGTCAGAATATTGAATGAAGTGGCTATTTCTTATTATTTAACGACTGCTGGGAAATATATTATAATAATTTTCAATAACCCTTTTATCTATTTCGTATATTCCTTATTAATATTCTGAAATTAATTCCAAGTTCTTCAAAAAATGTCTCAACATTTCCTCGATGTAATTCATTTTTATCATCCAACCGAAAATCGTACTTCCGACTCGTGCTTTTCATTACGTAATTAAGCGCCCCACGTTTCGAGGGTGTTCAATGAGTAACTTCCGCGAGAGGGTAAAAATAGAGGAGGCGGGGGGGGGGGGTTGCACTTTCTGTAACTGCGTCTTAATTTTCTGCGTAACGCCCTCTCTGTTGATAAACCCTCGTAAAATTTCGACTCGTCTTGCACGTCTCCTCGGGGCTTTTGGGCGAAAGCGTGCCCCATCTGCGCGACCCTCGTCTCCACTCTTCTGCTACTCTGCACATTTCAATACACGCTCGCCGAGGGTTTTCTTTTCAGGGGAACACGCAACATCGTCAAAGACACTGGCGAGAGCGCACAAGATGATTTATTTAGCAGAGCTGATAGCGGGATACAGGCAATTTTGAGAGATTCTGGGGAGATGTTCGTTATTTGATCATTCAAAAAGCGGAGAAAGTTCGTTTTTGCTCATTTTTCCGGGAATAAAATTGAAACTATGTAAAATTGTATTGTACTGAGGAATTAGTCTAATATTTTTTACTTTTTACGAAATATTTATTGCAGTTTTTGTCGTATTTTAATGCTGGACTACTGAATGCAATTTATTACAGTGCACTTTTATTTACACATAATTAGGTTTATTTTGTTGTGACAATTTGTATATGAATTGCGTTTTATACGTGCTATACTTTTTTTGTACTTTTTGCAATAGCATATTGTAGTTCCTACTAATCCAGATTCAAGAAAATGCCATACAGTTTTTCCATTATTCAAATCTGTAAGCCTTTTTTTTTGGTATTTTTTGTATATTTGTACTTGATAAAATTTTAATATGATAGAATATTTCAGAAAGTCGTAAATATATTGTAGATTATACAATATGACATACATTTTGACGAAGCATAAATATGAAAATAAAATTGAAATATTTAATTATACGAACTGAGAAATATAAATTACATAATTTATATTTATGGAACTGTGGAACAAAAAAAAACCCAATATGAAAATTACATGCAACATGTTTGTATAGGCTATAGAAACACATGTGCAAAAGGATTTTAAAATTCATAGTATAATTTGCAAATTATTTATGTTTTAACCAGAGCTGCCAGAAAGTAACGTCGGCCCTCTCGGCCCAAAATATATATAGTTATACAGGCATTGCCGAATATCCCACCACCGCTCCGTACCCGGTG
>JAPYZL010003572.1:0-12889 GCA_030522825.1 Platygaster orseoliae | reverse complement strand
GTTACCATGCTCAGCGTGGGTCGGATTCTGTACGATGCTGAGCGTAGTAACTTTACTACAGGATTTTTTACAGTGTATGAGTTTGAAATTCTCTTTATTGCAGTTGATACTTTTTCAAAATGCAGTTTTTTTCGTTTTTTGATATAAATTTACCGTTTATTTCAATTGTAGTATATTTATACAGTCTGAAGTACTGCGTAATTCATTATTTATTGTTGGTTACTAAATTTTTATTTTAGAAAGTGTATTATTATTTTTAATTGGTTAAAATTATTTACAAACAAAATTTTTTTATCAGTAACAATCACACACAGTAACATCAGCACAGTACTGTGCGATATTATAAATAAATCTTTTATCTCTTTTATGTAGTTTTCTTGTAAATCCATGAATATTTGTATCAAGCCATATTTTCATTTATGTTTATCAGGATAATCTCAAAACTTGATTTAATTTGTTTTTATTTTGAATGGCATTTTATAATACTGAAAAAACACATAGTATAAAACCAAAATTTTTGATTTGTGATACAGCCGGATGCTCTCAACGCCCTCATCAAAGTCTGCATCAGCTGCAAGAAAAAGCCCGATCTATACACCGTCGACAACTCGACCTGGCTGCTTCGCCGTGTGAATCACGACGAGTTCAAGAACCTTTTCCTGCCCGCCGTGCAAAAAGCCATGCTGAGGAATCCCGAGATCATCATCGAATCAGTAGGTAGGATACTCTCAGGTTTGAACCTCGACCTCAGCCAGTATAGTCAAGACATAAGCAAAGGTTTGTTCGCCAACTTGCACTCGAAGGAAGACTCGGTGCGTGACAAAGCGGCGGACGCTTGCCAGCGACTCACGGAGCAATGTTCCGACAGTACCGCGGTTACAAGTTTGATCACCTCAGTCTTCGCCGTGTTGAATGGCTCTGAAGGCAAACTCACCGTCGCGACGCATAAAATCTCGGTTCTTCAGGGCGCGGGAAACCTCAGCCGCAACGCCGTCAGCGGCAGCAGCGTGCAATCATTGGCAGAGACGGCGTGCCTCTTGTTCATCGACGTTCTCAAGAACGAGGTGCACGAGAAAACGCTGCTGCACGCGGTAGAGATGATGGCCCTTTGGTGCGATAAGTTGACCAACGACGTTCCCAAAAGCATAATCGACACATTCAAATGGGGAATGGCTTCTAATAACTGGACGCCTGGTGTACGCACGGCTTACATCAAGCTCCTCGTCTCCGTTCCACTGGAAATGCACTCGAACACGGTCACGCCGTTGCTCACACAGGCGATTCTTCGTGGCTCGCAGCAGAGCACGCAGCCTGTTTCCGTCAGCGAAGGCCTAGTCGCGGCTTTCCTCCTGCTCAAGCTCGTCATCTCGGGTAAAGTCGAAAACGACAAGCAGAGCGTACTCTGGAACGCGATTGATGATCAGATCTTTTTCTCGGAAAAGTTTCTCGCGTCGTGTAACGACGATTACCTGTACTACGTCATCGTGCTTTGCGACAAATTGCTCGCGGAGTTTCCCGATAGGCTCAACGAGAAAGCCCTGGCAGGGATTCATCGAGCCATAGTTGCTTGTGTTGTTGCTCCAAAATCCACCGTTCGGCGTCGCTGCGCCACGGTCGCAAAAAAATTTCTTACTGGCCTAAGTAATTATGAGCTCGTGCAAGCACTGCTCCAGGAGTTTAACAAGCTTTTGGAGGCGGGGAAGATCAAGGTCAAGGGCAGCGAGAAGGAGGTCAAGGAGGATTCCGTGGTGCGAGAACCTACTGGGAGGTCTTTGGCGGACGGTCTCTTGGCTATTTGCTCTGGCTCGTTTTTGTTTCGACAAATTCCGATTCAAATTGCGAAGGATACTCTCATTCCTGCGCATCATCCCGCTGTTTTCCGAGCAGTACCCAACCTCTGGAGGATGATCCTGAAAAACTTGGATCTGTCGCCGAAGGACTTTCTTCAGCAATCCAAGAACGATATACAGAAGCTTTTCATTCATAATTACAAGCCGTTGCCACTATTTGAGAATGCCTTGGCAAACGTGGCCTTCCTCGCGCCAAAAGCCATTTTCCCGGCTTTGGTACCCAGGATCATCAAGAAATTGGATAATGCCGAGATCCTGAAGGTCACCAAGGATGAGTATTTCACATATTTAACGCCTGAAGGGGAGCTCTACGACAAGAGCATGCTGCCGAATAACGGGGAAGATGATATCATTAACACGATGAACATGAAGCGCGAGAGTAAGGCGTATTCTTTCAAAGAACAGCAAGAGGAGCTTCAACTTCGACGAGAGTTGTACGAGAAACGCAAAAAGGAAGGAAAAATTCAGCAGCAAAAGCTTACACCAAAGCAAGAGGAGGCCATGAAAGCACAGGCTATGAAGGAAAACGCTATTAGGCAGAGATTGAGTAACCTCAAACGTGACATAGACATCGCGGTTTCCATGATACGCGCGTTTTCCAAAGGAAACAAGTACCAACTTTCCTTGTATTTGAAGGACTTGCTGGGACCTATATTGAAAAATTTGGATTCACCCTTAGCTGCGCCCATCATGGCCCAAGTTTTCGTCGATTTGCGCAAGATTGTGAGCATCGGCACTGGTTCTATTTTAGCGGATCTCATTTGTCACGTGACCTTGAGGCAGCTGCATCCACAGTGCGATCTGGATTCATCGTGGGAAGATGAGGCACTAGATGTCGCGGTGAAACGGACTTTGGATCTTTTGTACAATCACGTCGTCACAAGAAAAGAGCTTTTCAGCGCCACCACGTTTTGCTACATTTTTCCGTACATCAGGGAAACCATGTCGGCTTTGAAGAGCGAGAACGAGAATGAAATCTCGCAAGGATTGCAGATTATTCAAGACCACGCGAAGCAAAGGAGTCAGAATTCGGAAGACGAAAAAGATGATCGGCATCCTCGGTTTCTACCCAGAAAACACATGTTCGATTTGTTGATCAAGCTGATAGGAGACACTCACGGGATTGGGCAGTTGCACGCGATCGCCACTTTTTTGCAAGTCGCGCAGTCCGGAAGTGGAATTGATGGAGCAGCTCTTGCGACGGATGAGGAGATTAGTTCGTTGATTGACGCGCTGCAGAATCCGTCGTCCGCTATGAGGGAGGCCTCGCTCAGAGGGCTGACTGTCATCTATCGTGCCTTCCCTACGGAAAAGGAAAACTACTCCCTCTTTCTCCAACTGATGAAAAGAATATGGATCGCGTGCTTCGACGTTTGCGAGGAGAACCGAATTCTGGCCATAGAACTTTGGCAAGTAGCGCACTTTGAAGCCAATTCGGAGATTCTCTCTTCCCAACTGATCGCCGAAATTGCTCATCCAATCGAACAAGTTCAGCAAGCCGCGGCTTGCGCTCTGGCTGAACTCATGAAGAAAAACCCCAAACTCATGCCCAACATATTGGAAAGACTTTTGAAACTCTACTCGGAGAAGCTGGCCATGACTCCTGCGAAAGTCAACGATTTTGGCCGCGTCGTCGAGCAACCCATTGACACTTGGGAGCCACGTCGTGGCGTCGCCCTAGCCTTGACCCAACTCGCCCCACTTTTGACCCCGGACACGATACATAAAGTCGTCAGGTTCTTCGTTTCCCATGGCCTTGGGGATAAACACGCGGCCGTACGCAAGGAAATGCTCAACTCGGCTGTTGCCGCGATCGATCTTCACGGAAAGGCGAACATCGCGTCTTTACTTCCGGTTTTCGAGAACTTCATGGACAAAGTGCCGAAAATCGGGAGTTTCGATTCCATCAAACAGTCGGTGGTGATTTTGATGGGTTCCTTGGCGAGGCATTTGGATAAAGACGATCCGAGGATAAAGCCGATCGTCAAGAGGTTGATAGCGGCGCTTTCGACGCCCGCGCAGCAAGTCCAGGAAGCAGTGGCTAATTGTTTACCGTATTTAGTGCACTCTGTTAAGGAAGACGCTCCGAGAATGGTCGAGAATCTTATGGTACAGCTGCTCAAGTCCGACAAATACGGTGATCGTAGAGGTGCAGCTTACGGATTGGCAGGACTTATTAAAGGCATGGGAATTTTGGCCTTGAAGCAACTGGACATTATGACGACTTTGACCAACGCTATCCAAGATAAAAAGAATTACAGGCATCGGGAAGGTGCGTTATTCGCTTTCGAAATGCTGTGCAACATGCTGGGAAGATTGTTCGAGCCTTACATCGTGCACGTTTTGCCGCATTTGTTGCTCTGTTTCGGGGATTCGAATCAGTACGTGAGACAGGCCACGGACGAGACGGCGAAAGTCGTAATGGGAAAATTGTCGGCTCATGGAGTAAAGTTGGTGTTGCCAAGTTTGCTCGCGGCGTTGGAAGAGGATTCCTGGAGAACTAAAAGTGGCTCTGTTGAACTACTGGGAATGATGGCTTTTTGTGCCCCCAAACAGTTGAGCAGCTGTCTCCCAAGCATCGTGCCAAAACTCATCGAAGTCCTGAGCGACTCTCACATCAAAGTTCAGGAAGCCGGAGCCGAAGCCCTCAAGCTCATCGGCAGCGTTATTAAAAACCCGGAAATCCAAGCCATAGTACCAGTGTTGTTGAAAGCTCTTCAAGACCCGTCACAAAAAACTGCCACTTGTCTGCAAACACTTCTGGATACCCAGTTTGTCCACTTTATCGATGCCCCGTCACTCGCCTTGATGATGCCCGTCGTCCAGCGAGCGTTTATGGACCGTTCCATGGAAACTCGTAAAATGGCAGCCCAAATTATCGGCAACATGTATTCCCTGACGGACCAAAAAGACCTGGCACCTTATTTGCCAACAATTATTCCTGGACTGAAAACGAGTTTACTCGACCCTGCACCTGATGTAAGATCCGTTTCGGCACGAGCTCTTGGCGCAATGGTGCGTGGACTGGGCGAATCCAGTTTTGAAGACCTTTTGCCGTGGCTCATGCAAACGTTAACCTCGGAGACAAGCTGCGTGGACCGGTCCGGAGCTGCACAAGGACTCTCGGAAGTTGTCAAGGGTCTCGGTGTCGAAAAGCTGCACAAGCTTATGCCCGAGATCATAAGTACCGCTGAAAGGGTCGACATCGCGCCTCATGTCAAGGATGGCTACATCATGATGTTCATTTACATGCCAGCTGCTTTCCAGGCCGAGTTTATGCCTTACATCGGGCAAATTATTAACCCCATCCTCAAAGCCTTGGCTGATGAAAACGAGTACGTGAGGGAGACGGCGCTGAAAGCTGGTCAACTCATTGTGAGCATGTATGCGGAATCTGCGATCATGTTGTTACTACCAGAACTGGAAAAAGGTCTCTTTGACGATAATTGGAGGATTCGTTACTCTTCCGTGCAGCTTCTGGGAGACTTACTGTATCGAATTTCTGGAGTGTCTGGAAAGATGTCGACCGAGACAGCGAGTGAAGATGATAATTTTGGCACGGAACATTCACACTTTGCTATTATATCAGCTCTTGGAGCTGAGAGGAGGAATCGAGTTTTGGCCGGATTGTACATGGGAAGGTCGGACGTTGCTCTGATGGTGCGACAGGCTGCCCTGCACGTGTGGAAAGTCGTTGTTACCAATACACCTAGAACCCTCAAGGAGATTCTGCCGACGTTGTTCGGATTGTTGCTGGGTTGTCTCGCGAGTACCAGTTACGATAAGAGGCAAGTGGCTGCGAGGACACTTGGAGATCTCGTCAGGAAGTTAGGGGAGAGAGTGTTACCGGAGATCATTCCTATTTTGGAGAGAGGGTTGCTCAGCAAACAAGCGGATCAGAGACAGGGAGTTTGCATCGGGCTCTCGGAGATCATGGCCAGTACCAGCAAGGACATGGTTCTCAGTTATGTCAACAGTTTGGTGCCTACCGTGAGGAAGGCTCTTTGCGATCCTTTGCCGGAGGTAAGATTGTAGTTGATGATAATTATTTTTGAGATCAGTATACCTCCGGGAAATCCTGGAATTGTACTTGAATTTTTCGAAACCTCTGGGAATTTTTCCTGGTTTAATTAATGCATATTTAAAACTTTAAATTTATATGCAAAAAGTAGATGGAAGATTGTTTGGCACATACAAAATGGGCAAAAAACGTTCCAAAAGTTTCGGTTGCAGTGTTTCCATCATCGAATAAAATTTTGTTGAATGAAATTCTAGAAATCTAAGATCCAGAAAAGAACTAGAAAATCGTACAAAATGTGATAAATGTAAAAAAATGCAAAATAGTAAAAATGTATTTAAAAAAGTAGAGAATTAAACCGAATTCATGAATGTTGACAAATATGGGAAGAAGTATAAATACTAGATATCTTGAAAATACTCTAATCAGTTTTATAAAATTTTAAATACAATAGCATTAAAATCTAGAAATCTATACAGTAATTCATTTAAATACCAGAAAGTTCTATAAATTGATATATAAACCTTTTTTTTTAAATCATTTTATATACGTCAAATGTAATTTACTTTGAGTTCAAAAGTATCAAATTTCAGAAATCTAAATAGCGATCCACAGATGAACAAAAAATTTTATAACCACGAAAAAGTACGAAAAATACTAGAAATTTAAAAACACCCAAAATCTATGTTGATGAAGCTTCTTTGAAAATCGGTAAATTACTAAAAATCTGTATAACTTGAAATTCTAGAGTATCTGATTCTAAAAATCTACGGTGCGTCCGCCTGGATAGTGAACACTATTTTTTTTAGGTCCAAGCTTGGACCAAAAAAAAAATAGTGTTCACTATCCAGGCGGACGCACTGTATATAGAAATTCACGAAAATATTAAAAAATTCTTTGAATTGTATTAATACCGAAATAATACTAAAAATACTGAAAGTTTGAATACAAAAGCATTGAATTATAGAAATCTCTACATTAATTCATTATAATACTAGAAAGTTCTTTAAATTGATTCATAAACAGTTTTTTAAAAATCCATTAATATATATATAAAATATAATTTACTTTGAATTCGAGAGTATCAAATTCCAGAAATCTAAATAGAGATCCAGATATGAACAACGAAAATTTGATAAATATGAAAAAGTACGGAAAATACTAGAAATTTATAAACACCCAAAATCTATGTTGATAAAGCTTCTTTAAAAATTGATAAATTACTAAAAATCTATATAAAATGAAATCCTAGAGTATCTGATTCTAAAAATCTATATAGAAATACATGAACATATCAGAAAATCCTTTAAATCGTATACCTAAATTTTGAAATAATACAAAATAAAATTAAAGTGCTAGAAATCTATGAAATTTTGAATACGAAAACATTGAATTCTAGAAATCTATACAGTAATTTATTTAAATACCAGAAAGTTTTCTAAATTGATGTATAAACAGTTTTTTAAAAAATCCTTTCATAAACGTCAAATATAATTTACTTTTAATTCGAGAGTATCGAATTCCAGAAATCTAAATAGCGATCCACAGAAGAACAAAAAAAATTGGATATATACGAAAAAATACGAAAAATACCAGAAATGTATAAATACTCAAAATCCCTGTTGGTAGAGCTTTTTTGAAAATCCATAAATTACTAAAAATCTATATAACTTGAAATCTTAGAGCATCTGATTCTAAAAATCTATACAGAAATCCACGAGAATATTAGAAAATTCTTCGAATCGTATAAATATTGAAATAATATAAAAAATACTGAAATTTTGAATACAAAAGCATTGAATTCTAGAAATCTATACATTAGTTCATTATAATAATAGAAAGTTCTCCAAGTTGATTTATACACTGTTTTTTTTTAATCCTTTCATATATATAAAATATAATTTACTTTGAATTTCGAGAGTATCAAATTCCAGAAATCTAAATAGCGATCTACAGAAGAACAAAAAAAAAATGATAAACACGAAAATACACGAAAAATACCAGAAATTTATAAACACTCAAAATCCATGTTGGTAAAGCTTTCTTTAAAATGCATAAATTACTAAAAATCTAGATCACTTGAAGTTTTAGAGCATCTGATTCTAAAAATCTATACAGAACTCTACGAAAATATCAGAAAATCCTTTGAATCGTAAAAATATTGAAAGAATACAGAAAATACTGAAAGTGCTAGAAATCTATGAAACTTTAAAGTTAGGAGCATCAAATTCTGAAAATCTACATAGTCATCCATAATAATATTAGAAATCTATAAAAATCCCACAAATTGCTTTAAAGATTTATAAATGCTGAAAAATACAAAAGACTGATAATAATAGAAATCTATGAAATACTGAAATTTTCTGTAGAAATTACTTTCTGAAAAATCTATAAAAATGTCGAAAATCCCGTAAACTTTAGCTTCGAGAGCATAAAATTCTCGAAATCTTTATAATTTATAAAAATACTACAAACACTCAGAACCCATAAACACTCACAATCTACACAGAGACTATTTTCCCACAAAACTATAAAATTATATAATGAAATAATAGACAATCAACAAAAAACAAAAAATGTGTGTAATAAAAAAGTATCCATAAATAATTACGTTACAGTTATGGTTTTTTTTTCTCTATACAATATTCAATACAAATAATGTGAGAAAATCACCCGGGAAGTATCTGGAAATCTCTGGGAATTTTGTTTCTGGAAATAACGGCATGGTGTCAATTGTACAAGGTATTATTAATCAAATCGACCCAATTTAGTCTTTAAAAAATTATTTCAAATTGAATTACTGCTGATAACTGTTCATAGTAGCATAGCACAATTTTTTTGACAAGTTACAACATGAAAAATTCTGTTTTTTAATCAAAATGTACAATGAAACGTGTACAATCGACACCATCCCGAAATAACTGGACACCCTGCATATTATATAAAAAATCCCCTAAAAATATTCATTTTCTACATAGGTCCGTCAAGCTGCCGCAAAAACGTTCGACAGTCTACACTCGACCGTTGGTGTCCGCGCTTTGGATGACATTCTGCCAGCTATGCTGACCCAGCTGAACTCCCTGGATCCCGAGGAAGCCGAGAATACCTTGGACGGATTGCGCCAGGTCATGGCTGTCAAGTCTCGCGTTGTTTTGCCGTACTTGGTTCCCCATTTGACGTCACCCCCGGTCAACACTAAGGCTCTTTCGATATTGGCGAGCGTTGCTGGCGAAGCACTCACCAGGTTTTTGCCGAGAATCTTGCCGGCGCTGTTGACGGCCTTGTCCAGTGCCCAGGGCACCCCAAACGAGGTCCAGGAGTTGGAGTATTGCCAGACGGTGATTCTGTCTATCGTGGACGAAGCTGGGGTGAGGATCGTCATGGACCAGCTGATGGAAGCCACCAAGTCCGAAGACCATTCGAAGCGACGAAGCGCAGCTACGCTTTTGTGCGCATTCTGCAGGGACACACGAGCTGACTACAGTCAATACGTGCCACAACTCTTGAGAGGCCTGATACACCTGTTTACAGATAATGATAAGGACGTTCTTCAGATGAGTTGGGAAGCTTTGACAGCTGTTACTAAGGTTCGTTTTCTACAGAATAATATCAGAATTTAACTTGCAATAATTACATATTTTAAAATTTGCATTCTCTTGAGTACTAGACTAAGAAAGCAAGTGACAAGTAGTTTTTTCTAATTAAGTTTGTAAATTTCATTTTAAATTAATTAACGAAAAATTTCAGTTCGTTTTTGAGTTGGGAGATTCAAAGAGTAAAACTGCGATGTTATGGTTTTTTCCCAGTTGAAATTTTCCTTCGAACGATTTTTTGTGTTGACACTAATTTGTTACTTTTCAGTTAATTTTTTTTTTTTTTTTTCAAAATGGTTACTTGAAATGAGTATTTTTGTTTTTTCAGACCCTCGTTTCGACTCAAGACTCGAACCATGTGCAGGACATCAGACAAGCCGTTCGGTTCGCAGTGTCGGACCTGAAAGGCCAGGAATTGATGCCAGGATTCTGCCTACCAAAAGGCATAACCCCGATTTTGCCGATTTTCAGGGAAGCCATACTCAACGGTTTGCCGGAAGTTAAAGAACAAGCCGCCCAAGGTCTTGGCGAAGTCATTAAACTGACGAGTCCCGATGCTTTGCAACCAAGCGTCGTTCACATCACCGGTCCCCTCATTCGTATCCTTGGAGATCGCTTTACTTGGAGCATCAAAGCCGCTGTGCTCGAGACTTTGGCTATTCTCTTGGGAAAAGTGATTATACAAAAATTTTTTTACAAAAAAACTAATTTTCAAAAAACCAATAAAATGATGAAAATGGAACAAATAAAAAAGAAATATAAACGAAAATGAATTAAATCAAATCGATAAATAAACGAAATGAAAATAATAAATAAAATCAATCATATAAATATAAAAAAAAGAAATAAAGAATCAAGTGAATAAATAAGAAGATAAATTAATAAATGGAATGAAGTAAATGAATGAAATGAAATGCACAAATTAATGAAATAAGTAAATGTTATAAAACAGATAAAATAAAAGAATCAAATGAAAAAATAAATTAAGTAAATAGGATAAATTGTCAAAATTCAACGAATAAATGAATAATGTAATTTATTATTAAATAAATAAAAAAAACGAAAAAATAATGGAATAGAGTAAAAAATGAATATAATAAATAAATAACGAAGAAAAAAATGCAATGAATAAATAAACATAATAAAATAATAAATGTAAAAATATTAACAAAAATCGAAATTATTAAGTAAAAGTTTAATAAAATAAATCAATGAAAGGAAGTAAAGAAATAAATAAAATGAATCAATAAATTTAAGATGTACAAATTAAAATATATCAGCAGGTGAAGAATATAAATAAGTATATTTATTAAATAAGTAAAAGTTATAAAACAAATGACAAAAATGAGCAAATAAATGAAGTAAATAGAACAAATTGTAAAAATTAAACGAATAAATGAATAAATAAATAAATTATTGAATAAATAAAAAAACGAAAAAATAATAGAATGGAGTAAAGATTTCTTTACTCCATTCTATTATTTTTTCGTTTTTCATTATAATTATTTTTTCATTCATTTGAATAAAATAAATAAATAACAAACAAAAAATTTTTTATAAAATGCAATGAAAAAATAAAGAGAATAAAATAATAAATGTAAAAAAATGAACGAAAATCAAGATTAATAAAATAAAATGTAATAAAGTAAGTCAATGAAAGGAAGTGAAGAAATAAATGAAATGAATCAATAAACTTTAGATGTAAAAATAAAAATATATAAACAGGTGAAGAATATAAATAAGTATATTTATGAAGTACGTGAATGTTATAAAGCAAATGAAACTAATGAAAAAAATGAGAAAATACATGAAAGAAATAGAATAAATTGTCGAAATTCAACGAATAAATGAATAATGTAATTAATTATTAAATAAATTTTAAAAAACGAAAAAATAATAGAATGCAGTGAAGAAATGAATTAAATAAATAAATAACAAAAAAAAAATGAAATAAAATGCAATGAATAAATAAACAGAATAAAATAATAAATGAAGGGTGAGGAATCAAAAGGGCCTAACCCACATTTCAATAAGGCGGTTTTCTTATCTAATAGGCAAAGAAAATTAGCTTTATCACAAAGTGGGTTAGGCCCTTTTGATTTCTCACCCTTCAAATGTAAAAAAATGAACAAAAATCTAAATTAATAAATAGTATATTCCTTAACTAGCGTGGGAAAGTTTTTTTAACGAATCTGAAGATTGCAACGCAAGCCATAGGCGAGCGTTGTAATCAAATGAGTTAAAAAAACTTTTCTACACTAGTCAAGGACCATATTTTATTCAACACAAGGACCATATTTTATTCAACAACGTGAAGAAATGCGAGTTTTATAAGATACAAGCGTGGGAGAAACGAGCCATTACTTCACGGCGTTGAATAAAAAAATTTAATAAAATAAATCAATGAAAGGAAGTAAAGAAATAAATGAAGTGAATCAATAAATTAAGGATGTAAAAATAAAAATATATAAACAGGTGAAGAATATAAATAAGTATATTTATTAAATAAGTGAGTATTATAAAACAAATGAAATAATTTAATAAAATGAGAAAATAAACGAAATAAATAGAATAAATAGACAAAATTAAACGAATAAATGAATGAATGAATTAATTATCGAGTAAATAAAAAAAAAAAACAAACAAACAAAAAATCATAGAATGGAGTAAAGAAATGAATGAAATAAATAAATAAAAGAAAAATTAAATTAAATGCAATGAATAAATAAACAGAATAAAATAATAAATGTAAAAAAATGAACAAAAACCAAGATTAATAAAATAAAATTTAATAAAATAAATCAATGGAAGGAAGTAAAGAATTAAATGAAATTAATTAATAAATTTAATATGTAAAAATAAAAATATATAAACAGGTGAAGAATATAAATAAGTATATTTATTTAGTAAGTGACTGTTATAAAAAAAATAAAATAAATAGAATAAATTGTCAAAATGAAACGAATAAATAAATAAAAAAATTCATTATTGAATGAATGAAAAAAATGAAAAAATAATAGAATGGAGTAAGGAAATGAATAAAATAAATAAATAACAAAATTAAGTTAAACAAAATGCAATCAATAAATAAACAGAATAAAATAATAAATGTAAAAAAATGAACAAAACTTGAAACTCTTATTACAAAAATTAATAAAATAAATCAATGAACGGAAGTAAAGAAATAAATGAAATGAATCAATAAATTTAAGATGTCAAAATAAAAATACAGGGTGGTCCAGTTTGACCGGATAATATTTTAACCAAATTTTTTTCATATTTTTCTGAATCGAAAAGTCCTCTGCCTTTTTTCATAAAACTCAAAAACGAAAAAGTTATTCAAGTTTGAAATTTAAACAATAAATGCACTTTTTCGAGGAGTGGGGGTAAAAACCGCAAACCAAACTTTACCCAAATTTTCTTCATAT